>JBBBVU010000025.1:16613612-16629443 GCA_037177055.1 Atherinosoma microstoma
GTGTGTGTGTGTGTGTGTGTGTGTGTGTGTGTGTGTGTGTGTGTGTGTGTGTGTGTGTGTGTGTGTGTGTGTAGGAGAGACATAGAACATGCATATGGACACTGCACTGAAACGTAGTATGGAGCAGTATAGTGCACATATACAAGACAGAAACACACACACACATGCAAACACACACATAAGTCCTCCACCATCAGACACACCGGGATTAGACTCTTCCCCCTTTCACAAATGCACCCAGACACAGAGCGCAGATTACAGTGCCACCGCTGCGCTGCTAGCTTCTAACGGTTTTCAAGGCATCATGAGACTAATGAGGATCCAACCATGATGTCATCCCTTTTGACATCACTACCCACAGTATATGAATCACATCCACCAGCACAGAGAGATAAATACTGGTAAATGCAACATTTTCAACCCAAATCTTTGTGTAAGAGCAAAACAAGAACTTGGATAATAACAGCAGTGATCGCACTCCCCCTAACACTATGAAATGGGTACAATTAATAATCATCAGTTCCAGCTCATTTCCACGGCATGAAAATTTTTTTCTTTGCATAATAGGACATACAATAGACAAAATTATTTTTACTGGGTAACTTAGCACGTAATCATTTCAATGAGAAGGAACCTTAAAATAATTACATTTTAGTTTGAGTCAAGGCAAGCAGAGATGGAGCATTCATTATCTTTTTTTAATAAAAAGGTCAATGCTGTCAAGGACTATATTACAAGACCTTCAAATCTCAAAGAGGAAGACCAGGGTTACACTGACAAACCTTGAACCCACGTTCGCTAAAAAACCAATACACAAAAACACTCAGACTGTAAAGGACATCATGGGTCATACAGACAACAATCAATCACAATCTAACCGTGCTCGCTCTTAAAGATGAAGATCGATACCATTTGAGTTCTGCCATCGGTGAAAAAGCAGAACAGAACAAAGCAGGACCAGATACAGACTTGTATAGCCTCAGTGCATCCTGCAAGGCCTTCCTATATTCCGCTATTGGGCCAAAATCATAATTTTCCCAATTACTACTCTAATTTAAAATCAATCATAGAAGCCATTTTGGTTAAACTGCTAAATTAAAAATCTGGCATTATCTTTCCTCTACATTAGACCCACTAAATTGTCTGTCATCTTCCTTATCTTGTCTTGTAATTGATTTTAGTTGAATGTACAAACATTTACTTTGGTTGCGTTTGCGAATGTATGCAACAGTAAGACTATGACAGCATGGAAGTTTACAACGATTGGTTGCACATACAAACTAAACCGAGGCTGTCCAGCACCGCATCAATCTGTGCTTACAAACAACAAGCTGACATCATGAAATATGCCTGTTAGTTAGACCGGTGTGTTTTAGCATGCAGGCTCTTTCTCACACACACAAATTCATCTAAGAGGCACATCAGCAGCACATTAACTACAACCTCCCCCTCCCCTGTGTACTGAAGGTTCACAGCATCACGGTGCCCCATTGACAGAAACAATGATTTAGGGAAAGATTTCACAAAACTACATGCTCCGTTTTCAGCTTTGTTCTGCTTCACAATGACACTATTCCATACATTCGCACCTTGGTGCTGCCAATGAAAGAAAATGTTTACCTTGAACAATCATTTACACAATGCTTTATCAAATGAAGGGGATGGGAGGATGCTTTAGCTTCCTATGTGCCGTACATTTTAATTGTATGCGGTAATTACAAAGTAATTGTAGATGTAGAATTGTGTTCGTATTCCACATGCACACAGGGATGTATGTGTGTTCACAGTGTGCCCAAATCTTTAAATAGGTTTCTGGTCTTATATCAACAAGGAAAGAAAAACACTTCAGCAGAACTCTATTGCTGGGGCACAGCTAGATGAATTGCTGGAATGTAATAAACCCAGCAAGAGTTGTTTCCTCATACATTTCTCAGTGCATTATCTGCAGGGTCTATGTTGGTCCTGGTGACGGGAAATAGGCTGCTGTGGGTAACACCGATCAGCCATGACATCATGACCACCCACCTAATATTACTGCTTGCTTCCCACACATGACATCAGATCTCATCAAATTGGTATCAGAGTTTGCAGACTGAGTGTCCCCTGAGCCCCTCCTATGCATTTTTAGATTTTGGTTGTGACTGGTTTCCAAACGTGGTTAGGTAGGTGGCAGAAGTAATATCCATATTAATGACAAGATGTGGGTTTTCACAGTAGAACATTGCATTGTAACAAGATGAGAAGTAATAATTACTTTGTTAGTGGCCATAATGGTATAGCTCATCAGTAAGCAAAACATTTATTGTTGAGCAACTTAATACTGAATCTGGAGGACAAAGTGCAGTTTGAGGCTACTGAAAAGATTGTGCCGTGCTGTTTGTATTTGTTCTTATCTTTCTTAAACATAGTTTTATTATAAGAACGCTATCATTGTAAAGCTTTGTGGCAGTGACCAAATGTGGGCTGCTGTGGCAATAATAATAATTCATTCATTTTCCGTACCACTTCGTCCAATTCAGGGTCGCGGGTGGGCTGGAGCCTATCCCAGCAATTATCAGGCGAGAGGCAGGGTACACCCTGGACAGGTCGCCAGTCCATTACAGGGCCAATAAATAATCATCATCATCATCAACAACTTGTACTTCATTAATCCCAATTGGGAAATTCAGCTCTGCCTTTTACCCATCTCTAGATTTACTAGAGAGCAGTGGGCTGCCATGTTTCAGCACCTGGGTGGGAGTAAGTCTTTGCTCTTACCTAATGTAAGAGCAAAGACAGACAAAAGAAAAAATCTAAGGTTTAAGGTCTGAAATACTTTTTTATTTCAGGGTCATCTGAGAAAATAAGGTTTTATTGAACAGTGACATTTCCAAAAAGATGTTCATAAAACCCAGATTTGATGAATTTGTTTTCAAACAAGTCAGATTTTAGAGTACCTTTGAAAGTAGTAAGAGACTGGAATGTACCGTCTAACAATGAAGATGACATTGGAGAAATGATATTTTTGTCATTTATCTTTAACATTACACTGTTGTACCGATAAGGCTACACAAAATCTAAGTCTTATGAACCAGCCAATCTAAGCATCGTAACTCAGTTTTCTTTCTTATTTAAACAATTTTTGAGGTAATTTTGCAGTTTCAATGCTACCCTGGGTCTAGTGGAAACATATTCAACACCTATCCATAAATACTGAGAGGGAAGAGGATATCTAAACAACAAGCTGTGGTTGGAGTGGCAAGGTGTCTTACATCATTACCTGTCTCCGTGCCATGGCTCATCATGCTCCTGTTGTAGGGGCAGCATGAGTGTTAACGTGTTGCCACGGTGCGGTAACGCTGTCTGGACATACGAGGTGATGAACCTGTCATGCCCTTACACAGGCGAGCAGCTAAACTCCAAGTGCTGACTGAGTGGAATGCCAAGGTCCAGTAAGCCCCCAGGGCAATTAGGGAGGGAAATGGAGATTCTAGCAGGGACCAAGGGTGTGTTTTGTTTGCTTCAGAGAGCTGGGAGACTGTAGGAGTTCAAAAGCTAATTTCCATTGAGAGAGGTAAAAAGTGAGCACAGCAGTTCATGTGCAGTCAAGAGAATGAGATGGGTAAGGAAGCAAAGTTCAATCTACCTTTTTTCTGAGATAATACAGGACTTTGGTGCACATGAACAAACATGTTTAGTAGGTGAAGAACCTTACCAATGAACATGTGCCAACACCATCCCCTGAAGACACCCCGCTTCCAAGCATGCAACGTGCACAACAGTCTAGTTCTGACTTCTTTCTAGTTCACCATTTTTCTTTGAGTAAATCCGAGAACATGGTGGTTAAGGTTGGAAAAGTATCATTAGACATTCAAATACTTATCAAAAATGGGTATTTGAATATTGTTGCTTGCAGTGTTGTCATGGTTTGTTAGCTCAGGAAAAGTGACATTTTGGGAGAACATCAGAACAGTGGGCTGCGGATCCAACATGATTATATAAAGAATTTGGGGAACGGCTCGACGTGTAGTTTATTTTACTGTGTATTTTTCTATTTTCAAGGCATATTGCTAAGATTTCTCTACACTGACTGATGTTCTTGATCATATTTCTTAAAGCTACATCCTCAATGCACATTCTGCATCGTACTGAACAAGCATCACTGCATTGTTCATCTGCAGCACAAATGTGTGGACATCTGACATCTGAGTTTTCAGCTGAGCAGCTCAAACAGAGTTTTATTTAACAGTAAAACGGAGGATTCACGTTGAGACTTCTCATCTAAAATTGATTGCTGACAAAGTTACATAAGCTTAGTCACATCAAGACTTCACCTCTCCCTTGCTTCACATACAGGAGAGATCGTCATCCTGCTATGAGTCAACAGCAACTGGAGCAGAGGGATATTATGCACATGGTTAACTAGGTCAGCCGAACACATACTGTAGCTGTCTTGTCAATTCACCATAGAATTATTCCCATACTGATTGGTGTTAACCTTTTACAAACTCACACACCCACTCACATATTAAAACTTAAACACTAACTTGCTGCAGCAGGCAAAATCTTTTGCTTATTGTAGTTTTTAAAAAAAAAGAAAAAAAAAGCTTTATGAATTATGAAGATTAGAGCTTGAGCTTTTAAAAGCTTATCGGCATACTGTATTGGCACAACAAGGTTATTTAGTGCTTAGGCTGGCCTTCCTTCCATTCCCCTATACGGTTCAAAGTTCAAAGGACTCATACAAGGTCCATTCAATGAACCCGATCCGGAAAGATGCCTCACCCACAGCTTGATGTGTGTGCGGGATTCACCAAGGTCAAGTGTCTGCTGTTAGCTTTGTAGACAGACATAACAGTCCTCTTCTCCTTTCCAGACATTTTTTTCACCATTTTGACAATATTTACTGTCCACTCACCACACTGTTAAATGTGAGAGGAAAGCAAACTACTAAGACAAGTGCGCCTTACTATACAATTCTCTAATAACTGCTGAAAACGTCTGAAAATATTCTACAGCCAAGGCATTGTGTGAGGATATAAACAAAAACCCTTATGCTCTGAGAGAGTGCACACTTTGCCCTTAGCCACTGACTGACTACACTGCCACCTTTGGTCTTTCAGGCTTTACAAGCACAAGATGGGCCAAGAAAGTTGGAGCTATGAAATGCTTATTTGGCAATTATTCTGTCCTTTAATGAAGGCCTGCTGGTGCAAATTGGCAAGGATATGTCGGTTTATTGCAAAGGGAGGAAACAATTGGATAAGTAGGATTCATGAGGAGTGAAAGGGATTACAGATCGGAAAGACCCGGATTTCTTTTGGCCAAAGTCCAAGAATGAATTACTCTGCCACTTTACAGCAATAAAAGAGGCATTATTGATTAGGAAAGGAAGTGAAAAGCCAGGAAACTCTGCTGCTGTTTTAATAACTCAACATGTCCATTTATGGCTCCTGTCCTTTGGGGTTGAGGAACTGAAAGAGGATGCGTCTGTTGCTGAGTTATAGCTCACTTCCTGCAAACAAATTTGACTCGGGTGCAACACAACCAGCGTAAAGACCACAACCTCCTGAAAATCAACACTGAACACAGTTACACAGAAGTGATAGATAAGAAGATCGAATTTAATGTGTTTTGCCTATTGTGTGATGACCAAATTGTCACTTAGAGCAACAACATGAATGTGTTGCAGTGGGAAGTGTCTGAAAATATGCACAGCTGTCATATTAAAATGCCTCCTCTGTGGTGGATGGCTTTTTCCCCCCTCTACATACCAATGTGGCTGAGCTGTACAGCTATACTACTAGTCTCCAAAATGAGAGAAGAATGTAACTGAACATGTCCTCTCCACATAAACCAGAAAAGAAGACTGCTACCTACTGTGGGACTGAGCTAAAAACCCAATGTGTCAGGGAGTCGGATGTTTTGCTGATCCATCTAACCACACCAACATCCTCCCATCACCAACTTTCATATCACTGACAATGTCACAACAACGCTTCCTCACCCAGCAGGAAAGAGTCATAATTGCACTTGCTGAATGACTGATGCTCTTGGTTTTTTTTCTTCTTTTATTTTTTGGACGACAATACAAAATGATAGCAGACCCTTGTGCTAATATTTTGTATGACATTGGCATGTTTGTTTTCCAGTTTCATCTTAGGATCTTAGAATAATCAAACAGGTTGCAGCTGGTTCTTTGATCACCCACAGCAGTCGTGCAGTACACTTAGAAGTGTGACTAAACATGAAGCACCCTGCTGATCCAAGACTGTACATATAACAAGGACACAGCAAGTAATCAATTATGGCCTCTATGGTATCCTTTCTGTCAGGCTGAGGGAGCAGGAATTATGAAAGGGCTATTGAGAACAAAATTCTTTTGCCAACTACAGTTTGGACAGGTTTGCTGGCAGACCTTGAAATCAATCATCACGGTTGAGCGGAGAAGGGAAGTTAATTCCAGTTGAGGCACAAGTGGTAAAGCCAGCTGAAGGATTCACAGTGAGCTGCAAATCGTTTTCAGAGGTATATGCTATGGCCCCAGATCTTGAAATCTGCTGCTATAAAAGGACAATTTTTCTGATTTATTCCAAAATGCTCTACCGCATTTTCTTTTTAATTAACCTGAACACGTTCTGTTGGTTAAGAGTATTAAAGGTCAGAAAGCTTTATTAGCGATCTGTAAGGTCCCTCTGAATTTATTTTGTTGGTCTCAGGGTTTCCATGCTGTGCTGCCATTCTCTCTTGCCTCTTCTCTTAAGCCGTCAGCCCTTCTATATCAGAGCCACACTGCTTCTGTAGTGCCCTAAAGCACAGGCACAAAATTGACAAGCTGAATTATCAACTGGGACAATAAAACCTGCATATCAGGCATGCAAAGAAAGCTCTCTGGAGATTGTGTTCCTCCCAAGGTATGCAAGGTGGATTTCCACAAAATGCTCATCGTCTCTGCTCTGGCACAAGGTTTTAAAAAAGAGAAACAAAAAATGTTCCATCCGAGACCAAAATAAGACAGAAGATGACACTTCATCTTTCAAGTTATAACCCTGGATAAATAACTCAAACAAAAGGCAAAACTTCCACCCACACACACCCCCACACACCCACTTTGCTTACAACACAATGATGAATGTGAAAAATATCTAGGTGATTACGAAGACGTTACAGACTTGGGGATCAACTTTAACATCGTCATCACATCGTCACTGATTGCCTGATGATCATGTTGCCTTAGACACGATACCTTTAACATCTATATCCTTTTGGGGGATTGATGATATTCCCAGAAGGAGTGATGGACAGCTGAGATTTGGAGGAAAACAGTACGGCAAAAAAAAAAAAAAAGAAAAAAAAAAAAAAAGACGACTCACTTTGATGCATTGAATAGTTGATGGTAAATGAAGAAGTGAACTGAGATTGTACTGCAAGGCTTTCGCTATTATAAAAATAGGAGTTTCATATATACATATATTTGTCTTTTTTTCCCCTCAGAATTTACACAGAAACATGAAGTAGAGTTTGAACATGGCGAGTTAGAAGGATACAACTAGGACACATTAATACTATATGTACATTCGCTTAAACCTACACCTTCGCAGTCCTCATCTTTTCAGGTCAGCTCAGTAGAGAGCACTCTGTGATAATGAGCTGCTCCACTTTCATGACAGATGGAAAATGTGCAGCATGCCGTGCCCCGCTCCTCCCTTCACCACTCTACTTCGTCCAGTTCGCCGAACCATCCGCCCGCCGGCCCCATCACGGTGTTGTATCAAATGATCGTGGACGCGTCAACGACAGGAGGAGCTGCTTGGAGTTGAGGCAGTGGAAAAAACGCCTCACCTTCTTCATCAATATTGCAGCCTTACCTGGTGAAAGATAACACCAGCTAACATATTCCATCATGTCACTGGAAGAGAGGATCAGGTGCCTTGGCTTGACATGCCAACATTGTTACCTGTACAAATGATGACGTAAATCTTAATGAATTATTCACAGCCTTTTTAAAGGAGCAGGGGGAGTTTGAAGGCTTTGGAAAGCGGAGTATGTTCAGGAGAGCAACTATCAACAGGGAGGTCAAGTTTGTTCTTGGCTGAAAAGGTGAGAAGCAGCGGAAAGGTGAAGAACAATGCCTGTCAGGATTAGTGAGGCCTTCAGGTGTGCGTAAAATGGTATAATTTATGTCCTTTACAAGTCATATACTAAGGGGGTCAAATTAAATTAACAAACATGCAGCATTTGGGTGAAATAAGTATCAGATTTATCAATTTCATTTAATTCTTCAAGAGCATTTCCCTGCTCCAAGCATAATGCAGATGTCTGAGAAACAAGTTAAATAGCCAAAAAATCCTGACACGAATGGTGGATTACTCGTGTAAAATGCTGCAGTACCTCTTTATGTTCCTTTTATTGTCACCCCCCCCCGGTGCTTGCCACAAAACGAGGCGAAAAAGAATCAATGGGTTATAAAGCTTATAAAGTGTAACAGAATTATTTTGTCTACTGAACATCCAATTGAAAGTGGATTGTAAATATGTTGGGAGGGTAAAAAAAAAAGAAAAAAATCAATTTCTTCTAGTGATTTCATTCTGTAAGGTAGACAAAAGGCGGCAGGCAGAGCAGGGATAAGTGTGTATTTTTGGAGCTACAGCGCCTCTGCAACCCAAGCCTTTACAGATCTGAGAAACATTTGAGATATGTGAAGCCTGAACAGCAGCTGGAGTCTGTCAACCTTAAGATGATCATTTTGAGTTTCAAATCTGCACCAAATCTCCAGCTCTGTCAAATTCTCATGGTAACTTCAGCACAGAATAAAAAAAAAATAAAAAAAATCTATGACAAAGCTGGTCCTCTGAGTTCTGGTAACTATCACTTATCTCATTGGTCAGCGGGAACGTGCTGTCATCATATTGCACTGTATGCATGAGATGATGCGTGTGCGGGCGTGTAACACGGCCTGACTGGGGTCAGTGTTGGTGCACATTTAATCTGCTCCGTTTCCAGGCCACTCCAAAGACTTTGACACATCACTTCTGTATTTATTTATTCAGGAGTGATCTGAGAATATCAAATGGATTCTTGCCTGTATACATGCGCACAACAAACTGCTTCAGCACAATAATTGTCAGAAATTCTGACATTTTGCATAATCTGTTACATAATCATAGACTTTATACGAGATACAAAACTTACACACACACACACACACACACACACACACACACACACACACACACACACACACACACACACACACACACACACCCCTCCCAACTCCAGTTGCACAACCCCTGAATTTTACGGATAGAATGGTCTGGTTTCGTAAGCAGCCTGTTCCCTACTGGCAGCTGTGTTGTGAGATGAGGTCATTACTCGGGGCGGGACACAGCCACAGATGAGGCATAATGCTGGACACAATGGTGAAAACCCACAGGGTGTGAATATGAATGGCAGCCAGGGGAGACCCAAGAACTGCGGTCCCGTCCTCCCCGATTGTCAGGCATGTGTGTCGTTCCCGTTCCGAGTCGTGTTACTTCGCTGGTGGTGGTGGTGCATTGAGGCTAACAGGGAGCGGAGGAGTTGAATGATGCTCGTGTGTCGGTGTGTTCATGCAGGCTGGTATTACTATCAGTTCTGTGCCAGGGTGGGGTGAATGGACTCTGTGCTATCTCTGGAGCGCAGCTTGTTTACCCTAATGAGCAGAACTCCAACTCCACTCCAGCCAATTGGAAAGAGGGCATTTGGCTATTGACGCTGCTCCAAAACAAGAAATCACAGGGGATATGAATATACATGAGAACAATATGAATGCTGCTCATTGCAGTGGAGTGCACAATTTCTGTGGATGCTTACAAGCCTGTTTAAACAAACACCAGTAATACCCAGACACTAATGGCTCTTTAGAATCCCATGATCCATTGTTGAACTTCTTTCTATTGGTGATTGGGTTATGCAGAGCTGCACATGAGCTCTATGAGCTCAATCAGTTACTTTTTTGACACTAATACCAGGAAACTGTTCCAGCTCTTTCCATGAAACTAAAGACATAATTTGATGTCAATATTCAACATGTCCCTGAAGAAGACTTGTGTTAATACTGCAGGGGGTAGAGCACTCAAATCGTTTCATCCAGTAGCTAAAGCTTCTTTAAATCCCTCCAAACATGAATTTTTTTGACCAATAGGAAAATAGTTAATATGATGGGAGTAAAATGCCTCTCCATCCAATACTCAGGCACCTCCGTTTACCTAAATCTCTGAAATCCCTTTGCAAATGTTTGTTCAGCCAATGCGAGGGCAGCAGCTCTGGTGCACAAGGACAAATGTCTGCCTGCAGGTCTATGGTGATGTGATGCATACAGCTGTGCCATGGTATGCGTGTGACCATTACATCATGGCTACTTACAGACCAGTTTATAACATATGATCACGTGACCTCCTGTCAACATCTCAGGAGCCATGCTGTGCTGATCTGATCATGATTTTTGCCATAAGACAGTTTTCTGCTGGCACCATGCTGGGAGTGTGTCTTAATCCATCTGTGCATCATGATATTTTGAAGAGGTGAGCACAGAGTAAGATGGACATGTACATGGGCATGCACATGCTTCACTGCCTCTTCTCAGTGTGTGCATGCGAGCGCTTTGGTTTGACAGTGTTCATATTTTCTGTTTTCTGTGTTACACCTTCAACCGTTAGCTTCCCTGCCCCCTCCAAAGCCGCTTTGAGCTTTTTGCTCTGACATCACCACAGTCAGCATCAGTAGGCATGGACTAAACCATTACGTGAGTAACAGGGGGAGATTACACACAAATCAGAGCATTTTAGTCAAGTCTTGGCACAAGAGACGCTGTCAAAACCCACTGCAGGATGAAACATGGTAATTCTGTTGCTTCTTTTTTTTCTCCCCTCCACAGCATTTTTGTTGCAAACTCCTTTGTAGAAAGCTGATGCCATAACAAATAAAAAACACAGAAACATCCCCAGGGCAGAGAAGGACTGCTCCTTAAAATCTCTGCATCAGCAAAGTAAAATTGCCACTCTCCCTCTGCCTGGCTTTCCATCTTTTTGTTCTTCGTTGTTGCAGCCGAGAGGTCATGACCCCTGTATCAGTGCTGAACAAAAGATACAATACAAGTAACCAAGCACAACAGAAATTTAGTCAAATAACAAAAATGTTAAATAAGGTTTGTCAAAATAAAAGAGTGTCAAACCAAGATGGCCATGTAGGCTACATACCTTATTGTTTTCTACAAGCCTGCATTCCAAACACGTCAGTGAGATCATTTAGTCTTTAGTTGATTAACAAATGATGAACAGTGATGAGAGTTCAAAAGGCAAAGCTTTACATGACTGGCTGATCTACCTTCCTAACTACGGCTGGGCATTATCCATATTTTAAATCATATCAATATAATTTTACATGAGATATAGGATTAAACAATATTGTTTATCTTGATATAGAGTTCATGCTGTGGTAGAATTATACCAAGAGGTTCTCAAGATGCCCATTTCTCCTTTCGTTGATTATAACAACTCCACAGAGACGGACACAGACGGCTGCCGGTGCCCTGTGATTACACGTGGATGGAATTAGACGATAAAAATGGAATCAGTTATGAAACACAGAATATTGTGGAATTTGCTCATATGAGGATGTGATGTACTTTCACCACCAATTTAGGAGTTCTTTACGATGTCTGAGCCAAATAAATAAGAAAAGCTGGACGATAGTCAAACCGCTGCAGCCTCCTGTCTCTGTGACATCACCTGCGCTGGCGGGCTTCAAGTCTCCACCAGGAAGCCAGCGACAGTAGAGACAGACAAAAACACCAAAGTGTCATGCTACCCAAAGTGTGTTTTAAAAAGGATGAAGAAGCTGCCTCCATTCTTAGTAAGCAGTACAAAGAAGAAGGAGCGTTGTCAGAAAACAAGAGGAATCTCTAGCAAACAAAGCAGAGTGACTGTGCATTCGCACTTAGAGGAGCCAAATGAGGTCGTTCAGGCATCTGATTAGGTAACTCCTGGATGCTTCCCTGGCGTGGCGTCCTGAGCATGATTCACTGAGAAGAGGGCCTGAGGAAGACCCAGGACATGCTGAAAGGACTACGTATGTCAGACTGCCTCAGAACACCTCAGGATTCCCCTGGACAAGCTGGAAGAATTGGCAGGGGAGAGGGAAAACTGGGC
This sequence comes from Atherinosoma microstoma, assembly GCA_037177055.1. NCBI lineage: Eukaryota > Metazoa > Chordata > Actinopteri > Atheriniformes > Atherinidae > Atherinosoma > Atherinosoma microstoma. Next base: position 16,625,780 of record JBBBVU010000025.1, read on the forward strand.
TCCCAAAGATGCTATTAACCAGCAGACTGACCTCGGAAAAGCTGTAGAAGATGGATGGATGGATGGATGACCATGCTAGAACCTAGCACATAATAATAATAATAATAATAATAATAATTATATAGCGCTTTTCTGGACACTCAAAGACATGGCTAACAAATAATTGCCCATTCCCCTTAGCCAAGTAATTTCCTAACTCCTATGCTCAATCTTTAGTTTCTCACAATGCGTTTGTTCGATTTTACATTCAACATTGTCAGAGTTCTGATGTAGATGTAATGATGTGAGACTGGGTGAAAGCAGTAAAGCTTCCATGTGAAAATATACCGATTTGTTCCGACGGTCCTGGTGCCTGCTCCATGACACTGTCGGTGGGCTCAAGGTGGGAAGACAAAGTTTCCATGTGCTCCAAAAACGTATCCCATGTTAAGCTGCAAACATGGCTTAAGTGTCACTGTGACTTCTTAGAATGGCGTTTGAAGTTCAGAGACGTGGCACAACACAGGCACCCCTTGACTCCATTAATAAGGTGGGAATTTCCCTAATGACTCCCCCAGGCTTTATGTGCCAACCATAGTAACATGTTTAATTTAGCTTCTCCACTTTCATGGAAATGAGTGCTAAAATAACACTGATATTTAATTAAACCTCATTAAACATTTTCTTTTCAGTGGCATATTTTGATTATGCTAATGAAATGGAATAAATTCTCATTGTTTCAAATGGTTTACTGTGTTCAGAAGTTGCCGTTTGACAGCGTATAAAAACACAGCAAACTAAAAATATTTGGAATACTGCTAGACAACCTTGTTGAATTACAGCGCAAACAAGACAAACTAAAGGCTATGAATGCAGGTATTAGCACATGTTCATACACATAACTGCTGAGGACACGTACATCAACGAGAAGATGGGGACGCTTCACTCTTTCAGCTTTGACTACAAGACGTAACAGACAACCAGGAGTTTTCAATCTGCAGGAACATTCTCACACTAACAACCAAATGCATCATAAATGTCCTGACATGCTGTTGAATCTAAAGAGGGCTTATGTCTTCATAAGGTTTCCAAAACTAATGTATTTTGGAACTTTTACAAACAGGAACATACAAACAAGTAAACAAAAACACAAACCAACACACTACAAAGATTCATTTTACACCTGTGGCCAACAGAATCTTTGCTAAAGCAGGTGTTAATGTTTACATGCCAGTGTCAAAGGAAATGGAAATATACCCACAAGCACCAACAGCATGCATTTATAGTTGGCTAAACCCCCCCACCCCCCATCTCCAGTTATTAGGACTACTTGTTATAGGACTTTCCAAGTTCCACTGTGACATAATGTTTTAAGAGATCATGTAGATGGATGATTCACATTCCTGCCAGGACACCCTTGGCATGATACACCACAGCTGGGAAGCCCCATTCTGGAAACCCCTGAATGTCCCCAGAACTTCCCCCAACAGCCTGACTTCAGCCCCCATTCCAAACCACTAAGCTGGCAGTTAAAAATAAACCAGCAAGACGGCGCATTGGTCCTGATGACATATGTCTCCATAGCAACCCGAGAGGACAAGTTGTTGGAGGGCTAAGGTTGGATCTTAAGAGAATCATGTGACCTCGGGGACATGAAGGGCTGCAGGAACTGGAGAAGGCAGAGAGGAGAGAGCCATTCAGTCAGCGAGAGCAGCAGCTGCAACGACAACAAGGAGAAATCCCCTCAATGAGAGAAGGAGAGCAAGCCTTCTCTCCCTCCATCTCTGCCCTCCACTATCATCCACTCGAAAATTTAAGCATGCCCTTTGCGACTAAGCCGAAGTCTTTATGTCAGAGTCAACAGTGGCATTCAGTTAAACATTTTCACTTGTGTATAATTCAGAGTAAAGGTCATTCATGTGGATACAACTTTGTTCTTTATTTTCCTCCTTAAAAAAAATGTTTTAAATTCCTCTCTAAGGAAATAAAGCCCAAGAGCATTTGTACACAATGCTTTGGATAGCCCCAAAGCTTCTCCTTGAGCAAATACTGATACTATCCATTCATCACTATGAGGTTTTTACCACTTCCATATTACCAATTCTTTACCTCCTGATAAATTTCCACTGATTGTTTATAGGTGTTTATTTGCAGTTGGACTTGGTGTGCGTCTTTAAATACTGTTTGCATGCAGATTAACTCAATCAGACCACGGGTATAAGAAGATAAATAGATAAATACATACAAACTTTATTTTGCTGCCTCCAACAAAGCAGAAACATGAAACAAAAACCTATTGAGACCTTCTGGCTTCCCTTGTTAATCATTTCCCCGATCAATATTTCTAAAAAGAAAAAAAAACATGCTGCTCTTGTTGGATCAGGCTTGAAAGGCCACACAAATATTTAATAAAAAGGTCCAAATAGGTTAAAAGTAAAAAACTAAAAGAAAACGAAGCAAGAAAGAAAAGCTTTGAAGTCCCTGTTGCTTTCATGAAAAGCAAAAGAAAACAGTTGATTAAAGTGAACTAAATGCAAAAGCACAGGCCTTCAGTAAATACTGTAACTATTTGGCATGTGCTGTTGTATAAAAGACATACCACAGATGTTCCTAATAACACTTCACTTACCAGAACATTTCAAATGATAATGTTATTATAAAAATGCCATGAATGTATTATAATCTGGCATTAAGAACTTTAGACTACGGTGGACCCACAGGAAATAGGCCAGCAAAAGTACTATACCGCCACTAGTGGTTAAAAAGGGATATACCTGACTTAAACTGTAGTCCTAAGATATCATTTGGGTTAAAATATAGTCCCCTTCATCCCCTTCATCTCACAAATCCAGCACAAGCTTATCCCCCGTCATCCTCTTCTGTCCTCCTAAACTCCTAAAATCCACTGTCCTGCATTTTTGAAGGGATACGTGAAGTGGAGAGAAGCTCAAACTGGGTCAAAGTGAGTGCAGAATTACCAGTCATTAAAACCTGATGAACATTTAGATGGCAGAGGTTCAGGCATTCTTATATTAATACTTCAAAGAAGATGGCTGTAAATAGAGATGAGATCTAATGGGCAGGAGATACCAGAGGTATGAATGACTGTAGAGGTCATAGGTCCTTCTACACAGCTCAGTTTTCTACATACAACCAAATAAACAGACTTTTTATATACATTTCTTTGCAGTGCTGCTAAAAAAGAAAAATTCAAATAGTCTCATACATATGCAAATTTGAAAAACTATAAATATACACACTGGATCGTGCAAAAAGCACATGGAGAATTAACATGGATTATGCCCTCAAACATAACAAAGCCTTATATTTATTCAAGTGATCATGGGAAACCTACAGCGGAAGCTATGCACCTTTGATTGTCCCAGAATGAATCAGGGTTTAGCCTGGCTGATAGGACAGGAGACTTCCCCAAAAGCCAATTTCAGGATCCAATTTACAGCAGCAGTAGCTCAAGTAAAAGCTGGCTAGGTGATGCCTTGCTGTTGTCAGTGATACAAGCAATTATCCCCAAGGCTATAAGGTGAGATTGCATGGGCCTGCAGGATAAGGGACATGCACAAAATTCTGTTTGTACATTAGATTAGGTTTCAATGCTGTGGAGGTTATTTTCTGCATTTCCTAATTCATGAATGGATAATATAAAATTAGGTTGATAACAGTGCAG
>JBBBVU010000025.1:16632287-16653565 GCA_037177055.1 Atherinosoma microstoma
ACACACACACACACACACACACACACACACACACACACACACACACACACACAAACACACACACACACACACACACAAAGGATTTACAACAGAAACAGATGTGTGCTATTAACAAGAACATCAACTACTAAAATATGTTCTGTCATTGTGAAACAAAACTTTAATGTTATAAAATCCATTTATAGCTTAATAACAAGGACAGTATGCTGCAGAAATCTGCCACATAACTTCATTTCTACATTAATTAAAATAACATGGTTGCCGTGCAAAAGTGCTTGCTAGTTAGGCTACAATCAGGGAATTTACCCCATCTGTAGTGGTTCAAAAAGTTGAGTGATGGTTGGATATAAAAAGGCACCCCAATGCGCCAAGATGAACAATGGCTTGTGACACGATATGGCACACGGGAGTCTCTGGAGTGGACAGATTTTCAGAGACCAGCGAGACTTAATGGGTATTGATGATGAATGGCTCATTAGCCGGTTCTGACTGCTGCGTGCTGTGCTCTTGGACCTCTGTCATGCTTCGGGCCTGGCATTACAGAGAGGAGAGTGAGTGGACCAGGAGGAACCACGCCGTGCCAGTCCCTCTGCAAGTGCTCACAGGTTGGGGATATCACTGCAAACCTTCAGCCGTATAATGCCAGATGTGTTATACGGTATCAGGTGGGTTCAGCAACATCAGTACATTAACTTTCCTTATACTGGCAAAGCAACACAGCAGCCAGACCATCATCTGCTTGCTATAATGCTGTACAAGACAAGTAAAAAAGAGACATAAAACTGTCCTTACACTGGGGGTGAACAGGCAAGCAAAACAACCGGACATTTGCAGCAATGTCCGATTCCCTCTGTGTAAATCGGCGCTAAAGACTACACACGTTGCAATACGGGCATCAAGTGAAAATGAAACGAAATTTCTTAAAATGAAAGAAATGAAAAATAGCCTACTTTATTAATGCCAGAGGGAAATTGCAAATTGGAAAATAAATTGAATCTGCTGTTATATACCGAAAGCATTTTCATTCTCTACATCACATATGATTTGGACATTTAAACATGCGCCTCACCAATGTAGTGGCTTGTTGGTCTGGATTTACCCAGGACTCATTCTAAGGCACAGCGTCTGGGGCGCAGACTTGAGGCTGGATAGTCTAGAAGGGATGCAAAATTATGAAACAAGAGGTGGAGATTTTTTTAAATTATTATTTATTCACATATTTTGATTATTGTATCCATTTCTGTCAAGACAGTCTTTCTTTCCGACAACTCCTTGGCCACCTTGTTAATAGAGTTGATCTTGCCCCTCTGCACACAAAGTCCTGCAGAATCACAGGCCTCACCGTCCAGCCACAGCTGCAGCAGTGCCAACCCAGCTGGAACACCCAGGAACTATAAAGAAGTATTATTTAACACTAAATAAACGGGTACCAATCTCCTTTGTATCTGTACATGTTCATTTTATAATTTGAAAATCACCTGGGGCCTCTGGCATGTCTTGCCCTTTGACGCAGCATTGACAGCCTCCGTCACCTGCTGCCACTCTTCTGCCTCTGACATTGGTGATGTCCGTGCCAACCACAGAAAACGTTTTAACGGTTTGCAGCGTGGTCCATCAGGATCTCAATCTTGAATTCCCAAAAATTCTGCTTCTTCGCTCTTTTCCCCTCCTGAGCCATCTTGGAAATTATATAGATGAATATTTATCAACGGCGTTCACCTGACCCTTTATGGCCACCATGTGGGTGGGGCAAGGCACTCCTTCATTCTGACTTATAAATGAAAATAGGCGTAGGACGCACTCTCTTGTAAATCTAGAAGTTTTTGCGCACCGCATTTCCTTTCTGAATTTCTTTTTCATTTTATTATCTTTGTTTTGCCTTCTAAAGGACAGATCCTCTGCTGGATTTTAATTATCTTTATATTTTCCCATATTACAGCACTATACATTAAAATGGAAAAGGTGGCCATTACAGATAAACAATCATTCAATACAACTAAAACAAAAACAATGTTCTGAAAATATCCTGGAATTATTCCAGTTCAGTTTAATCCACCATGAGAGGAAGACTCACGTCACATTTATTTAGTGGACCAACTGCTTCTTCATTTCTATCCCTGATCCTGAGTGAGTAGCAGAAATGGTAACTGGTTATCGTTGCAGTCATTAGTTTTGAAGTAGAACACCTTCTGCTTTCATAGACAAAATGTCCCCCCTCTAAAAATGGCTCCAGTTTCAATAACACTATACACAAGACAGAAATTCAGCAGAAAAAAGATGTTCAGGTCTCCTTTGAAAACATTTCTAATACCAATAAAAAACAAAAGAAAAAACATCTTAACCCAATCAATAAGCCAGCATTATGCAAAAAAAGATTCTAGGAGTAGAAATTCAATACAGTGAATGCAGCTGAATGCGTTTGGCCTTTGGATCAATCATCATTTCTTATTCCAATCACAGGAGTCAAATACACTCACCATATCCCATTTAACAAAAAATGATCGGAGGATTGCATTTAGACAATCTGTGTATTCAAATGTGATATTTGGTTGAGTTTTATAACAGGTGAACAAAAGGATAAAGTTTGAAACAGCTAATGAGATGATTGTATGATTAATTAATTAATGCATGATGTGAAACAGGATTATACACAATGAACAATAAGGAAGGATTTGTGTATTTGATGTATTCTGAATTTGTTGTATTGCATTTAGCATATCAGGCCATGATGGTATCAGCAATCCATGACATCCAACTGGTCATGAATGTCAAAGCAGTGCAATAATTCCCAATGATCCCCTCAGGCCTGATAAAACTGAGTGACCAGTTCATAACCAAGACTTTCAAAATATATTTGACATATAAAAAAGGGAGGTATAAGAGAATGTACTTTTGGCTTCTAAAACTAACTTCTGTGTGTGAATATCAACTGTGTAAAGAGCAGTGAAGCAAATGATCTGAGTTTACTGGGATTACAACAGTGTTAAACACTGGGATAAAAAGGACACACACACAAGGCAGTCATTCTCACACAAAGACTACTGAGGGAGCTACTCTCTTACTTCACATTTAGATTATTAAATTCACCTATAGTCCATGCACGCACACACACACACACACACACACGTTTCCAGACTGAAACCATTTCTCGGCTGGCGGCAGCACAGCACCAGCCTCTCTCTGATTGGTCGATCCTGCTTCAGCCTCTGGGGGCCTGCAGGGTTGTGAAGATGAGGTGGCTGCTAAGAGACTGAGTCACAACATGCAAGGCTTTGTGGTTGTAACCTCTCCCATACACACTACTGACAGTTAAGGACATGAGGACAGTTTCAAGAGGAACCCTTTTGACTTAGACTCATTTAAGACAGAATTCATTTACTAAAAAAATATATATTATTCATGCTTTAGGAGGATGTTATATAACCTCTGACAGTGCTTTAGGCATTAATGCCATGTCAGTATTCTGCCTATATAACAACCTTGAGGCAAAGAAATGACAAGCACCAAATCCACTCTCGGGGGGCTGGAGTGGAGTGTGACAGCTGCAGCTATTGGACATGTGGTCAAACCACCCTCCAAGGCCTTGCTATCCATCGGACAATCACTCTCCCTGTGGCATGTTCTGAGGGGGTCAGTGAACTTAACATTGAGTAGCACACAGAACAAGTACAGGGTGCCCATCCTATAATTCCCAGTCCACCTTTCTTAACCTTAAACTCTGCAGAGTGCCCCCATCTCCCTGGATTGTCTGCTGACGATGAAATAACTCATTTTGAGAGACTATGCCGAAAAATAATCCATCTACTGCTGTTTTTATGCCTCACTTTTTTGCAGAGATCAAATCAACAACATATAACATGTTAATCTGTGAGCTTCAGTGGCACTGACAGGAAACAGCAAGCCTGGCACGGTCTGTAGATGCCAGGCTCGCCATTTCCTCCATTTCAAGTGCAGGCAAGCTAGGCTGTTACCTTAGGTTTAACAGAAAAGATTGAGGGTGGTATCAAGTTCCTCATCAGTGTGTATTCCCTCGTGAATCCAACTATTACAGCAGTATATCTGCATGTGTCCATCTTAAATTAATTAGGATGAAGAGCCTAAATACCAAACCAGGTTTATCATACTTGTGAGGAAAGCATGCACATGACCACAGTGAATGTTAGAATACTATTGGTTAAGTCTATGTTTTTATGTAATGTAATTTTGGAGTCTGTTTGTCCTAAATGAGATTATCTCAAAGAGCTCTGCAATCTCTGTCGATCTCCTTGATTAGACTGTAATGAGAAAGAGTCGTGAGGCGTAAACATACACATATACACACAGTGGAAGGCACAGATAGACAGGAAGGCACACTCTTTCTTTCTCCCTGGCATTTCCTATTCCTCCCTCCATCCAAACAAGCCTGTTAGAGCTGCAATTATGGGAAGGAAAGCATGTATTTATAGCCGGGCGAGAATCAACGACAGAACAACTAGTTGTGTGGCACGGGAGGTGGTTATATTTAACATGCGGTGATGTCAACACGTGGCTGGTACGTTACCATGGTTTCTCCTCAGAGACAGGGTGGGCACTTTCTTATCAGTCCAGCACAGAGACAGACGGGGCGGTAAGAGAAGGAGACGAGACAGACAGACAGACTGAAAGGGCGAGAGTAGGAGAAAATAAAGAGAGCTCTCAAGGTTTAAAAAGGGAAACACAAATAACATTTCAACATAGTGGACAGGCTGTATGGGACTTTGTTTAGCTCTATTTACACACTAGAAGCCATTCATTGACTTTGTACTGACCACCCACAAAAGCTGTCCGATTGCCCTCAATCTCTCCCCGTTTATTGTTACAGACTTTAACATCCGACATAAAAATATGCAATAGAAATAATCTTCTGTCACCTTTGCAGCAAACTCTCTACTCATCCCTTCTTCTCCTCCTCTCCTCCCTTTGTTTAAGTTTATCCGTGATGCTATCAGAGTCTGATAAAGGTTAAAGAGGTTTGCTGGCAGCACCGTTGGTCTCCATCCTGGCCTCAAAACTCAGCCTCCACAGTGATAATCCCTTGTCACATTGGGACACTATGGACAGCTGAGTCTGGGAAACACAAAGAAAACATCAAGGCCTCCACATAAGAGTTTTTAAAACCTTTCAGACGTTATAAATTTGAGCAGACAGACAGAGCAAACAACTCGTAATTAATTCAGAATTATGTAGCAAAGAAACTTCCCATGGGTCATAGAAATGCATGAAAAACTTGCCTGCTGTTGTTTCTGTTCCCAATTCTCAAAACGTTTTAACACACAACATTTCTGCCGAATAAATAAAAATGATGAGGATATGAGCATCAGTGTTGACACAAGTCTTCTCAGGCTTCAAGTACCACAAATTAGACTACAGTAATTCTTGAGTTCCCCTTAAGCCAAATTCAGGTAAAAATCCATTAAATATTTGGTCTGTAGGAAATAACTGCATGCAACTCCCTCTCCACATTAAACAGGCCTAATGGTAAGTGTCATGGCTCATGTCAGGGCTGCATGTTAAATATTCTGTAATGCCACAGTGACAGATCCGACACCATGTGCCAAGCCTGTGTTATCTACAATAGCACAGAGGGTTGAGTGGATTTAGCTTGAATGGGCAATAAACTCAAGCAAGGGAATGTGAGAGAAAGTGAGAGGAGAGAGAGAGAGAGAGATTCGGGAAGCCGGAATGAGGAATAACTTCGAAAAATGCAGCGATTAGCTAAAGCTCCTTAACCTAAAAAGGTTTCATTAGTGAGATGCTGCAGAGGATGTGAGGTGTCAGAACTGAAGATGCTGAGGCTAAAGAGCGTGCTACAGTAGCCAGAAGACAAGAGGCAGCAGTTCAGCGATCAGGAGAAGCTGTGACTACGGAGAAAAAGAAGATGGCAAACGCATATGGAGCGTGACAATATCAATTTATAGTATACGCTCTATCGTTTCATGGAACTCACTGATGGTTTTCAGCACCATTTCAGAGGAAATAAACCTTTTAACGTGGGGGAGGGAGGCAGATTATTTCCCCTAAAAATACCAAATAACACTATGAATTTCTATATTTACGTTTTGACAACTAATGTTAGGTCACATTTATCAGCAAATCCTACTTATTTGATTCGGTTTGTTTTAACTGAATATCATAATTCCTCCAACACGGTGGCAGGCAAGTCACCCTGATGTGGTTATTGCCACTTTTCTGTCCATTAAAATCCAGCTTTATGGTTTGTTTTTATTCAGAGAAGCAAACTTGGTGGAAAGTTGGACAATAAAATTTCAGCAAGTTTTGGTAGAAAAATCAAGATCACCTTCTTAAAAACTGACTTAGCTCTTGCCTTGGAGGAAGATTTCCACACAAAGTACTCTTACTTGTATTATTTAATGTATTTCATAGTTCAGGGATATAGACATTCATGCAATGGGCACAACTTCAGTGAACAGAACATTTCCTAGGGTAGTCCATTTGTTCTGACCCCATCCACTCCCAGAAAGAGTGACTTTTAGCTCCCACAAATGTGTTGCTGTGCAGAAAAGCATATAGGAAGTCAGTTGTAAATGTAAAAGAAAAAGTAACAGCTGCATAAACAGCACACAGCCCCTCTTAATATGGATTCTGCTACTGTGCCATGCCACAGCTGTTGGTAAAAAAAAAAAAAATGCTGCAACATTGACTGAGGTCAAGTGAATGTCCAACAGTGGACAGTAGGAAGTTAACAGCATCCCTTTCCTCACAAACATGACAGTAATAAAGTTTTAAAATAAGCACAAAAAACACTGACATTGACATCTAATGTTGAGCTTTTGAACCAAAATGCATTGCACTAAAAACTTTTTCATTATTCTTCATGCAAAATTAAGCCAACAGTTTACAGTTGAAGCTTCTTAAGCTCTGAAAAGACAGCAAAGTTATTTACTTAAAAGAAGCATTGCCTTTCCACATTCTGTAACAGTCTGTTTTCTATGTTTTCATGATGATTTATATGGCTTTTATGTTTTATATAAAACATGTTCATTCTGACAGATTTAAAAGGTGCTGAGGCGAGAATGACAGAGGTTCTAAAAACATCAGACAATGTTTGGAACCACTTCCCTGCCCCTCACTTTCCTGTCAGCACCACACTTCACTTTTATCTTCCATCTCCTGCTCTGCTGCCTTGACATGTCTCTCATGAGAGCTGGACAATACAGACCAAAAATTCTCAAAGATGCAACCACTGGCAAGCTCAGTTCCCCCAAAACAGTGTTATCTCATCCCATTTTTGTGACTTTAGAAAGTCAGGGGGTTACTTGTTTCAACTCCTTGTATCCACAAAAAAAATAAAAAAATAAAAAAAAAAATCACTGTGTTGAGTTCCTGCTGCAACGGTTCTTGCTTTTCTCTTCGTCATATAACTTCATTTCACACAGGAAGCATTTCAGAAGTGAAGCATATCATCTGCCTTTTGGTAAAATTCACTTTCAGTTGGGTAAAAATCACCCACAGTTCTGCACCAATTCTTTTCTCTGGCTGTGTCCTTTGTAAAAGCATCCCAGTGACATAACTTACATTTTCCAATAGCTGAAACTCTCATAATCCAAATCTTCCTGCTTGTTGAATTTTGGCTTAAATCTCATAGTCGCATGATATTGAGTCAGGACTGGTGTTTTACTTCAGGATTGACTGGATTCTCTATGGTTTATTAGCATCTGACTTGTTCTCTAAATTTTCTTGGCTACTTAATGCAACTTTGATAACCATCTCAGACAGATATCACAGTCACATCAAGTGGAAATGGGATCAAATAAAGGCAAGGGCAATGCTGAGGGTTGGGTAGCATGGCTAATCACGTCATATTCACAGGACTTGCTTAAAAACAAAACAGAAGTCTTGGATACACATTTTGTTTGAACATAGGGTAGGTGTGCTTAACAGGTGGGCTTCAGGTCTTCTGTAGCATTTCAATGATTTGAAAACTCCAAAAATTAAAAACCAAGAACATCATGAAGACCCCTGTATCTGTGACCCAGACAAAATGTTCTGCTCAAACAAGACCTCCTTTGCTTGTAGTAATTGTGATGGTATACAAAGAACATGCGTGTATTAAAGCGAACTTCTGGTTCGTTATGAACCAACCAGACCCCTCAGGTCATCAGGGTCAAGTCTACTTTCTCTTCCCAGAGTCAGAATTAAACAGAGAGGCAGGGTTCAGTTTTTATGCTCCTCACATGTGGAACAAACTCCCAGAAACCTGCAGGTCTGCTGAAACTCTCAGCAGTTTTAAAACAGGGTTAAAAACTTTTCTTTTTGCAGCCTTTTATGAAAACTGATATAATTTTGTTATTTCATTTTTGTTTTTATTACTCAATGCTTCTTCTGCACCCCGCTGTAATGCTTCTAATGTTTTATGTAAAGCACCTTGAATTGTCCCGTACATGAAATGTGCTATACAATAACTTGCCTTGCCTTAAAGGACAGTGCCAAAGAACTTCAAGCCATGTATCCAGAATTTAAAGTGAATATTGCAGACTGTATGACAGCTCCTGTATGGCTTTTTTTTTTGTTTAAAGAGTTGGAAGGTAAAAAGACCACATTTGAAAGGAATAAAAAGGGTAACATCAGTATGTGAAAGCATGGTCTAACGAAGAGAAGCAGGGAGACTTAAAGAGATTGACGGTAAATCAGGACAGAAGAATGGAGCGTGTAGAGAGTGAATGGATGTTGGAGAGCAGCCATGGTGAGTGATTCACATCTATTTTCCACCAGCAGGCAAATGAATTGCACAGTCAAAAGAAGAAAAAAAAACGTAATCTCAAAATAGTTTCCCCACCTATTATGTATGCATGTGCGGCTTTTTCTCCCCTATGAGACAAAGGGCAGATATCAAGGGCGTTTTATTACCATGCACGTGAGTCCCATGTGCTCCTGCACAAAAATAGATCATAAGTCTTCTCCAGTGGAGCTTTTCCTCATCAAAATGAATCTATTCTAGATAAATGCTGAACCATAAATACAATCCTGTGCTCAATAGAGAAATGGAAATAAAGAGTGTGAGGGAAATGTGAATTAAAATGCTTGAGTGACAGGATCCCAAAAGATCTATTTAAGGAAATTCATGAATAAGCCAATTTATGTATTCACAGGAATGATTTTGTTATTCAATGACCTTTGGACTGACTATGCATATAGACAAGAATGGAGAGAAGCAGACTAAACAAGCTCCTTCTAAGTTAACCTGCTAAATAATTTTAAGACAATATTACAATTCAGAATGAAGGTGCAGAAATAAATGAATGCATACTCAAACTAAGATTGACATTGTTGGAAGTAAGAAAATGCAGAAATTAATTTAGCTGAATTGCAGTGATGCTCATCATCTCCAAACTCTCAGACAACAGAACTAAAATGTGTTATGCAAGGACATTGTTTAAGTCAGTGGATAATTGAGCTGATGAGGCTGACATTTGGAGCCTTGAGACAAGGGTGTGATGTGTGCGAGAGACAGAGTGTAGTGGAAAGAGATGTAATTACTTTGTATGTTACAGAGGAGTAGAAAGCGCGAGGGCGGGGAAATTAGATCCTAGTGTTAACACTGGTGTCATCTTACGACTTGTACTGGAATATGAGTAGAAAATAGTACAGCACAGACAAAAATACACACAATTTTATAGTAGCTTAAAATACTATGCACATACCATCAATGTGTGTGAACTTTCTCTGGCTACAGCACATAAAAAACGATATCTGATGTTAAAATTATCTGCTTCACATGACAGGGATTTATATACATTTGTGAGGCGATACTTCTTGTGATCTCAGCTCCAGGTCTTGTTCTGGCAAACTCCGACCTTTGAATTCATTTTGTTGCTTTCCTCCAACGTAAGGGTTTGTCTGAACTTTATGCAATTATTTAATTTATTGTCCCATTTCTCTAAAATATCTTACCATTCAGGTTTTCTTTTGGAGACTCCCAAAGAATTTCCCATTAAGATAAATAGTCAATCGATTACAAAGGCGCACTTTCCATGTCTTATTTTTAAAAACAGCTTGTGTGAAAACAAGAGAAAGGACCCATTTGCCTGCAATAACCACACAATAAGACTAGCCACGTGAGAGGAGGTCTCTCTTTCAGATGAAGGAAGCAGTCTCATGTCTCATTTGCTTCCTCAGCAACAGCAGACAGCTTGTCTTCCACCTCATCTCGTCTCACCTGCAAATCATTTCCACAACACAGCCGAGCTACCACTTAATGCCAACAATGACCAGCCTGGTGTGCCCCATATTCCTCCCAGAGTACAAACAACATGAATGCCAAGCACGGACAGTCTACGGTGCCAGCTTCTTTCTTTCCAGGAAGAAAGTAAGTAAGCTGTTTGCATGAAACAGGGAAACCAAAACATAACCTGCTTACTTACTGCAGCCTTGGTTAAGCCCCGACATCTTGCATGTCTTAAAGTTTATATCAATCAAAAAACTTCATATACTTTATGGAGATACTGCAACATTACCCGAGCTTGTAGCCTTCTTCAGAGTAATAATAATGCTGCTGCTCATGCTGGCTGAACATTAAATGAAATAGAATTATAAGTGTTCACTTGCAGGATTTCATAAATCATGCACAATACTCACTGGAATACAAGCCCTGAGTTTAATGTTTTTAAGAAAATTGACAGTTAGAAAAAATGCAAAAAATAAAAATAAAAGGTCTGTTCTGGGACCAGTGTTTGTACTTTCAGGCCGCTGTAACATGAAGGTAAAACATGGCAAAGGGCAGGGGGGAGGATAATAAACATAATCATTAGTATTTTTATACATTCATACTTGCAGTCCTGCAATTAGATTAATCACTAAATGATAAACACAAACTTTAACTCATCAAATGTTAAGAGCAAACACTACATAATCTATGGCTGAATATTCAATATTTTCCAAATCGAAATTGCAATTTAAGTTATTGCTATTAGCAAAATGCAAAGAAACAATTTTCATGTTATTGGCACGCTTAATCCAGGGTTCAGACCTCCAGCATCCAGTTTTACAAATCCACTCACTTCATAATTCCTGTCTTTCCTGGTCGACAGTCATTTAAACATAATGTGAAGTCACGTTGCATTTTATGACCTCATGCTGGACTAATTTTCCATAAATGACTGAAGCACTGAAAAAAAATCCAGGGGACAGAAAACTGTCCAACATCTGAAATGTCCTGATGAAGTGAATGAAGACATTTTACTAGAATCGCTTTAAATATTCCCAAAGTTCACATCTGTGATTACGTGTTGATATTAATAAAACCTAAAGTAGATTGGATCTATTTCAAGCTGATATACAGCTTAGAAATTACTACAAAGTAAATTTAACTTTTTCAGCTGCATCCCTGTGATAGACATGAAGTTCTCAGCATAACACAAATGTCTCCATCTTCACCTCCCTGGTTTAAAAATAATAGATATTTATCTGCAAATCAGGTTGTTGAAGCAACATATTTTCCTACATGTGTTCGTTGTCTGCTAATAGGTGCTTGGTCACCTGTGTGTGGGCGCACATATCTGTATGTACGAACATCAAGGTGGAACTCCACTGTCAGAAAGCATTTAGAGACATGATGTGCTGTGGTGTAAATGAGATAAATAAACTTTTTTTTTTTTTTACAAGGACAAACTAAAAACCTGTTGTGGAGGAAATGTAACCTTCAGGCTTCAGTGTTTTGGACACAGGTTGCATCTTGCAGTTGGTAAGTGAAGCCGTTCACAACCCAAACCCAAGGCCCTCTCTGGCCATTTAGTACCGGTCTGCTGCTTTTGAACAAAGCAAGTCCAAAAAGCTTTCTTCTTTAACTTGAGAGGCCCATTTGCAACTAACTATCTAACGGTCCTGTGGTTCTTATGTTGCGCTGAATGTGGTCCATCTGGACTACATGTCCCCTCCAAGGTGCAGCTCCCCTAGGAGTTTCCCTATTCCAGGCAGGGTGCTGCAGGCCCTTCTTGGCCAATGCATGAGGCTAAGTGAATTGCTCCTATTCTGGTCCCTTCCCTCCAATTGATTTGCCTTGGGAGAACCTACCAGGGCTTTTTGTCTCAGACAACTACCACCAAGGAGGCAAATACAGGCCACCACCAAGTTAAGCCTGCTGGAAACTTTTTTTGAACAAAATCTTACTTAGTAAATTTGAACTCTGCATATGTACACAACTGACTAATTGACTTAATGAACTTCCAGAATATTTGTATATGAATGCGATTGCATGTCTGTGTGTGACAAACAGGACGATGCAGAGCTTGCATTATCCTTGAAGGGGCAGTGTAATTTGATCATAATCAAATGCGAAAGCCGCATGAAGTCACAAACCGCCCACAATCTTTGCAAACCTAACTGAAGTAAAGCATTAGCATCATGAGAGACCCACACAAACACACAGGCATACACAACATGCATGACCAAGCTTACAAATACATTCAGACATGTAGCCCACTTTGCTTTCTCCTGCTGTAGTTCAGAAATAGCAACATTGTGTGAACTGTGTGCAGTCAGAATGTCACTCACAAAATGATGGAATTCTGCACACAGAGCGACAACTTAATATCCATTTCCTGCATGGTTACCAATGCCCTGATTTTACCCTGAGGGTTCACAGATACATTTCATTTAGTTCAATCTGTGCATGGTCTTGAACTGGGAGGCACTGGAGCTTTATTATCTCATTTGTCTCTGTGGAAATAATCTCCTGAGTTTTTTTGGTGACACTGTTGGATATAATAATCCTGTCCATGTGTGACGAAGCCGTCTCGTCACTGACAGCCGCTCCTACTGACGCCGCATGTGTACATACACTCACACATACTCGCCTGACTACCCTTTTGTGGATGTTGTATGTTCACACGCAAAAGTTGTACAGTAGGAGCAAAACACACAGGAGTCCCAGCTGCCCCACCTAGTAATATATTAAGGGTGCACACACTTTTTTTTTTTTTGCTGGGTTTACCGTGTTTGATTGTAACTTACAGTCCTCCTCCCCTCCGCGCTGTTGCTTGGTTCAAAACAGAGGCAACGCCCAATCAGCTGTTAAAATGCCAACCGGCCCAATCTTGCGGAAGTGACGTCACGCGATCACTCAAAAGGCTTCCATCTTTAAAACGTTTATTATTTTTCTATTCATGATACTGTGAAAAAGATGCTCATCTTGAACTGATGTGTATAATTTATGTGGGTTGTTTTAGTGTTTATTCATAGTCTGAATTTCAGAAGAACTTGACCAAACTGATTTGTGTGTAGAAATCAAGCATTATTGAGCCTGAAGGAGGGGCTTAGAGAGTAGAGAGGGAGACGTGGAGTTTGGTTTTGAGTTTGGATGTTTGGCTGGTCTAAGGAAATAAAACAGTGTTTACAAGAATGAAGAGAAGACACAGAAACATTGTCGGTGATAGCTAGTTATCTTTATTAAGTGACTCTAGCCATCAACGTTAGGATGAAGCTGTGCTTGAAAGAAATGTGTTGGCACAAACTTAACTCATCACATCAAAAATTAAAGTTGCCTTAAAAGATTATTTTTTGGGATCACTGCACATCTTTAAAAAATGTCTTTGATGGTGTAGAACTTGATTGTTATGACAAAAAATACGAGTTAGAAACAAATCCCTAAGGAATAAGAGACAGCTACAGAGAAATTCTAATTCTGCCAACTATCTTGTGTTCACTGGATTGTTAGTTTCCAAAAGTTTTGCATTTTGAAGATCACATCAGGAAAGTGTAAGGCAAGGAAGTTTGTGTGTGTACAAAATTTCCTAAACATACATCCTTTTGTGTTCTGAATACTTGCAACAGTAAAAAAAAAAAGTCAAACTCAAACATGAGCATGAGTGTGAAAAACATCCTAAATAAAGAACAAAAAGGCAGAAAAGTAAGAAATGTTTGCAAGCTGTGACATCTGCAGAAGACAGTTGGTTATGCAAGTGAGCAGTGACTGCAGGGGTTGTTTTCAATTAATTCCACACAAACACAATGCATCCAGCTGTAAAGACATAAGAGATAAGTACCAATAAGAGAGAGCTATGTGAGCTCCCTACTTTGTCATGCTAAGCCTGATTGTAGTATTAATGCTACTCATCAATTAACCAGCTGGCACAAAGTTAATTTTGACACCTTGTTACATTTAAAATAATCCGTAATATAAAATGTAAGCAGCTTGAGGACATCCCCTTGTGACGCTATACTCAAAATATCTTTATCTTTGAGGCATTAGAAATTATTTTTAAATTAATTAAGCAGTTAACAGTTTTTGATGGTGGGTCAACCTTATAGTACTTTAACCAGCAGTAAATCCTATTAATAAACTGTATGTAAGCCAAAGGAATACTAGTTTGCTAAAATGTCTGTTGCTTATATCCTTTTCTCTCGCTGACACCGTGTTGGTTTCCCCACCGCTCTCTCTGCTCTTGCCGTGTCCTACCTCCACACTCAATGGAGAAGTAGATGCAGACGCTGGGTGGGAGGTGGATGTGAGAACTGAGCACAGTCAGAACCAATTTTTATCATCTTCTCCTGCAGCCCCACTGACAGAGCTCTCGTATCCAAACTGTTTCCAATTTCCACCACACATCTATCCGGGCATGGTACAGGCTCTTTTTAAAATGTAATCTGTTACGGATTACCGAGCGCCCGCTTGAGATTTGACCCAGCAATATAATCCTTTGTGTTGATCTAACATAATCTGATTTCTCTCAATTACTTTGTCTCCAAAATACATGGAATATAACCCTAAGTGAACAATGTATTCCTGTTACAGAGTTATTTAAATAGTGTAGTTATGCAAAATAATTGCACACAATGACGCACAACTGCAAAATGATACAAATATTCCAGTCAAATTTCTCCTCGATCCAATATTTTTTGTACAGTTTTACAAGTATAATTGATCAGTGACCCATCTGATAAAACCAGAAAGCTGTATTATTAGTACATATTTCATGTTATTCATCTTACCTTGACACACACTCACACCACTGCCACCCACTGTCTCTCCCCTGCAGTGATGTTTTTACCATCCCTCCTGCACACCAGGAGTTGTCTTGAATTTGTTCTCCACTGTGGCTCCTGTCTGACAGCCTGATGATCTGAAACACTGCTCTTTATCTCCTTGGGTTTTAGCTGAATCAGAGGAAGGCAAAGCACTTCTAATCTTATCAAAATCACTATAGAGACTTGTACGAAACTCAAGGACAGTAAAGATTCTTTCAGAAAGCTTCAAAAGGAGTCTGTCATTTTGTGTTATCTAAGAAAATGATCACGTAAATGATCTGCCATAATGCTCCCCATGTGTACCAAACTATTAGGTAAATCTTTTTTATCCCACAATGTAATAAGTTTGTATCAAGTCATTCCACATCAACAGACGCGCGCATGTTAGTGTGGTGAAACATCAAGGCCGTTTTGCATTATCATAAGCCTGAGGGTAACACTGCCTGCGTGTTTACCAAGTGTGTCGCTTCACTTTCCTAAAAGGAAAATGAATTATGGCAGCTGTGCAACCGCCGCAAAACCAGCACTGACCATGAAGAGGAATTATTTGACAAACCATGATCCCTTTGTTCACATAAAAAGATATAAATAAGCATTAAGAGGCTACTTATGGTTGCACTTTGGCAAAGTGACTGCCCAGAGGAAATTGTTGGGTCTTCCAATTATATAAAATGTAAATTAGAAGAGCAGTGAAGTGTCTTGTGGAAGACTGCTAAACAACTAAACAGAATGTTTAGGTTTTAAAGATGTGGGTCAAATAGTGAAACAAAATAAGGGTCCAAGAACACAAAAATGCAATAAACATGCATGGATAGGTAATCAAGTGGACTGTGTCAAAGTTACTATTACCAAATTCATTGAAAATATCGTTATAAAAATGTATATTTCATGAGAACAAATACTAATGTTTCCTCTACACTGACTCAGCCGTGGTGGGCCGCAACGGGTATATCGTTAGTGCCACGCCTTCAAAATACCAAGAATTAAATTGTTTCACATGGACATTAAGTTTATTAATTGAACGTGCTTTAGGTAGGCTATCAGCTGTCAGACATCTGCTCTGCACATGAACACGGCATGCGGAGTGTAGGGACAGGGACAGAGGTGGGGCCTAATTAAACTTCATTAATTAAGCCCACAGGCGGGGCAAACTTCGAGAGCATCCGATAAGCTCATTACATGTGGAGTCCAGAGAGAGGAAAGATAACTGCTGATAAGTTGCTTTAGATTTTACAAGTTGAATAAATATTCCAATAAAGATATTGATGATAAACAGCAAACGCGATGCTAACATTAATTGGTCCTGATGTTACCGTTGGCTACTGAAGTTGATACTGGTTAGCTTAATACGTTATGCTGCATAGATGATAGCCTACATTGTTTAACCACTGGCTGCAATTCCAGATGAGCCTGTTAAGATATTTTTTGAAAAAACAAAACAAAAAAGGCAACAGAGGAAGAGAGTTCATTGTTGGTAAAATGGTAAATGGACTGTACTTGAACAGTGCTTTTCTAGTCACATGACCACTCGGAGCGCTGTGACACTACATGTCACCATAACCAAGCTCAAATAATTTATATTTCACCAAAACTAGGACTTGAGAAAGTACAAAAACTGAACAACAGGTTTGTGTATCAAAACTTTAGGTTTTTCTTCACCCATTAATTCACTACTTCCTCAGGTTTAGTTGATGTCTCTGTAAAGAAAAACCACAAAAAAAGTCACGCACTTTTTACCATGGCTGCCTCACATTTTTGCATTTGTGAGAAGCATAGTTTGTGCATGTCTACAGAAATTGACGCAACATGCTCTCAAGCTGCAATATATGAGTAACCGTTACTGGCGGTGGAGGGACCGATTTTACTGGATGTAAGTTTTATGATGGAAAGTTTCAGATAAGACAAGCCGCTTGGTTGACAGGCCTTACAGGTCATTTATTATGTTGCTTTTTTATACTATTATCTCAAAAATAACCAAATGCTAAGTGACTATCATCGCCATGTTTAATGTTTTCTTTACACCTACTAAATCAGCAATTCTATCCGGTCTCTAATGTGCCTTCTAGTGTAATCCTCAGTAACAAGATTAGTATACAAATAAGAACTATTACACTTAGGAAGGAGCCAGTTGGCTACAACAATAGTAGACTGCAAACACAACGATACTTCCCTCAGTATGAAAATAATCTAATGATCATATTTGTAATCATATTGTGTGATAAAGACATTTTATGCTGAAATTTTAAAAGCAGTTGACAATCACATTAGTACCGTTACAGTCACTAAAGTGATGGATCTTATAACTTCTTTCATCACTGATTGTTAAATCCAATCAACAGCGATCTTTAAACTCTTGTTATACTATCGTACCATCCACAGACAAACGTATCCGTAGCTGGCTTTGTAATGGTCCCAGCATCATCACACATACACAGATTTACAAGCTCAAACCATTATCAGCAATGATGATGAAGCTGATAAACATTTAGTCTCCCTGTGTAATTTAATGCCTGTAGTTTCCTTCTTCTGTCAGCTATTTCATCAATTGTAGCTTAAATACAGCTTTCCAGTTACGTTTTAACTTTGCCTGAATGTCACTCCTAGATATTACACTCAAGTTACTTCTTGTATCACTTTTGCATTAGAACACCTGGGCTAACGTTATTTACATTAAAATGTGAGCAAGATATGAATGCTTCAGTAATTCTTACATGAACACAATGGATGACATGAGACCAGATTTTACCCTTCTGATAATGATGCCTTTTTCTTTACTTTCGAATGCTTTTAAAAAAATCCATCACCTCATGTGTCAGTACATGTTCAGACTGTCTTTGCATTCATTCATCTGCCTGAGGTGCAACAGTAATATTAGCAGAATATTTATAGCCTTTGAATTGCTAGAAATAACATTAACACAAACACATTGTTATCATAAGTGTGTCTTGCTTCCTCAGGCAGATTTGTGTCATTGGCCATAAATAAAGTGACCTAAATATGGCAATAAAGCATGTTTTAAACCTTGTTAAAACCATTTTCTTCTCTTACTCTGTAGGTGGGGTGCTGCTCACGTGTAATGAACTAATTCACAGCAGCCTACAAGAGGAATAGGAAATGCGTCAGCAGTGATGATGCAGACTAATCCAGTTGGACAGCAAAGTTACAGCTAACATCTAAAATGGAATACTTCAGCAGAGCTTTACTGCATCATTATTGTTTGATTGCAAAGATACTGATGACTTTCCCAGGTCTACAATCTATTGATCTGATCCTGTAACCAATTTCAGACCAGATAGTCTATAACAGTGCTCTCGTAATGCAATATGGAATGCATGTCCCTCATTTGTCATGCTAACCAGACTTATGGGTTAAATATAGACTCTTCCGGTTCAGCAGAGGAGGGTTTTAAAGTCTATTCTTAGCATTCAGAGCAGCACATGCAAGCTTCCCTCAG
Source organism: Atherinosoma microstoma (assembly GCA_037177055.1). Lineage (NCBI taxonomy): Eukaryota > Metazoa > Chordata > Actinopteri > Atheriniformes > Atherinidae > Atherinosoma > Atherinosoma microstoma. The sequence goes on from JBBBVU010000025.1 coordinate 16,650,742, forward strand.
TGTCAAAGAAGAGGATGACATTTCAGTGAATCTGGATTTCTTTAACTAAAAAATTCACAGAAACAAGTTATCACACAGAAACAGCCTACAAAGACAGATTCAACATTAACACTCAAATTATAGACAAATGCATAAAATAAGCAGTCAGTGTGTGGGAAGAAGCTATGCTGTCAAATTTGATATGAAAAGAACCATCTCAATTTTAACATTAGGTATCGAAGCTACAGAAAGTACATAACAGTGTATATTTTTGCTGTGAAACAGTAAAATATACAGATATGGAAAACATTCATCAGAAATTAGAAATGTTAAATAATAAAATAACAATAATCTCATAGAAGTGTCATCAGCACCACAAACTCACATTAAAGACAACATATAGTTACAGTGATAGCATTCTGAGGATTGCAAGGGGGCATTCACATCAGGATAGTTTGAGGGATTCAGTTCGTTTATTTGGTCTGGTTTGCTTTTGCACTGCAGTTTACTCAAGCACGCCTCAACAGTGTCATGCAGTTACAAGAACTGCTCATTTGGAGCGGTGTTGATCATCACGTCCACCAACCAAGAAAATAAAGCAGGATAGAAGAAATCCTGGCTAATCAATTGGCCATGACCAAAACCAGAAACCTTTCCCCTCGTTGGGGAAATGAAAACCAGTCACCTCAATTATAGCCAGTGTTGAGCTGGTCTTTGCTGGGACACGAACAAATATGGTGGACTCAGGTCATAAAGACACAGTTCTCATTTTTACATATTTCTGGATTGATTTGAATTAGGAATGAACATTTTAAGCAAAAATACTTGAAAATCACTGAAATTTATTTGACCATATTGTGAATAAAACGGTGTTCAGCTCACCTACAGAATCAGCATCAGTCTTATGCTAACATTTTCTTTTTGATGGGACAGTAAACTCAAAGGCCGTTTTATACTCGCGCGTCGTCCGCGTCAGGTTGGTAACGCCATCACCGCTGTAAGCCCACAGAGGCTTGACGTGCACCTCTTCAGACCTGACATGCATCTCGGCTACGCGAACTCAGCAACGCGGGAGTACTCCCTTGTGATTGGTTAGATACTGATGACTTATTTCCGGATATTTGACTACGTTTAAACTGCAGGAAAAAGTGGGATGAAACAGATTTCTCAGGATCCAATAACTGTTTACGTCACTGACTCTGCAGCCACGTCGCTGATTTGTTGTGCAAAATCCACAGAGAAGCCAAACCAGGACTCGTGCAAAATTAGCGGGCTGTGCTGCAGCTCGGTCTACTAACAGCACTCCATAAAGACTGATCACTACATGTCATTTGTGTATAGTAAACTTGTTTTGTTAAACCATTAAGAAAAACTCAGCCCTATGGAGTTTACCGGCCCATCCCAGCCCTACCGCTACCTGCAGATCCGGGAAAGGAACTGCTACTCGGCCCTTTTACCATATGCTGACACAGATGCCGTGGGAGTATAAACCAGACGTTAAGCTCAAGAAAATGCATAAAAGATTCTGCATTGACAAAAAGTCATTTCACTTTTTGAAATTAAAAAACAAACCCTTTTTCATAACTTATCTGCTATCTTGACAAAAAGACCATAGAATTAGCAAAGCCATTTAAATACAGCAATACTAAGAATGGTCAGAAGGCGGCTAAAGACAGGACCAGGTCTGGTGTCATCAAGATGCCAAAAAATAGAGTATAATAAGACTTATTTGCACTTTCGTATGGAGAAGAAAGATCACAAGTTGTGTATCAATGAATCTACAAGTTCTATAGAATATTTCAGTCTAGATTTGAATATAATAATTCTTGTAGTTTTTCAGCAGGACTTGGGTCAATGTGGTCAAGGTCCCAGTAAAAAGCTGTGGTATCACCTGGTGTGTATATTCGTAATCAGAAGTTAACTTTAGCAAAGTAAGCCTGCTGTCTTACCATTCTATTAGGGAGGCTTTCCTTCTACCTTTCCTTTCTTATAAAACAGGTTTATTCTTTGTTCTTCTATTAAAAAGAAACCCAAACTGTTAGACTAGGAAAATAACAATATGTTAAGGGCAACAAGTGCAACTAAAAGTCATGTGAAAATTACCGATTACTTTAAATGTGTTTACTACATTTTTGACCTACAGTGGTTAGCATTATTTTACTTGTGCAATGCATTCTGGGAGATGACATTTCACAGTTCTCAGGACAAGAAGACAAGGTGGTGGAGGCAAATGTGACTTGTGTGTGGCTAGATTTTCTTTTCATCTTGAAGCATGGATCTACAGAAATTATACTGCACTGATATGCTTTTGGTTTCAGTTTCCAAATCAAAAAGAAACAAAAAACCACAACTCAAGTGTGAATCTTCAGTTTTCTGAGAGATGGTAAATGGACTGTACTTACATAGTGCTTTTCTAGTCATATGTTGACCACTTCAAGCACTATGCTTCATGTCAAATTCTCACACACTGTCAAACAGCACTTCATACACCTATGTGTAAGTGCTATACACCTATCATACACATACAGACCCAAATACACACATCGAGAGGCAGCATAGGGTTCACTGTTTTGCCCAAGGACTCATCCATATGTAGTCAGGGGGAGCCTGAAATCAACCCACTGACTTTCTGGTTGGCAGACGACTGCTCTTCCTCCTGAGCCTCAGCCGCCAGAGATAAGAGGAGAACTTCTCTACTCCTTTGAGGCAATTTGTTTACCACGGATGCTTAAGAAGCTAACTGGGCTAGTGGTTACAAACGAAGCCTGAAACCACACACACACACACACACACACACACACACACACACACACACACACACACACACACACACACACACACACAC
>JBBBVU010000025.1:16653665-16664927 GCA_037177055.1 Atherinosoma microstoma
AAAGTGCGGTGCAGATAAAAACGATTTAGCCTTAGCGAGCTGACGAAGGTTAAAAAAGCTGGACTTTACCACTGATTTAATCTGGCGATCTAGTTTAAAAACCACTGTCCAATTTAAAACCTAAGTTAGTGACTGTTGGCTTTAAAAAGCCAGACAAGGGGCCCAGATCAACTGGGGAAGGGCCACTGGAACCGCCGAGTATTTACTGGAGCCGCCTAGTATTTACTGAAGCAGGCCTAGCATTTACCGTCCATATATCCATCCATCTATTTTTATGGCCGCTTATTTGGGGTCGGGTCACAGGGCAGGGAAGCCCAGATATCCTTCTCTCCTGCCACTCGCAGCTCGTCCAGCTAACCATCCAAACAGATTTAAATTAATTTTCCTCCACTTTATGAAATTCATACTTACATGACATGCACTAATAGCTTAACAGTTCCCCTCACAAGTTGGATAGGCAATGTGTTTACATTTTAGAAATACAAGAGGAACTCCAGTGTGAAATTGCATAATTTTTATTTATTTTTTTTAAAAATTCTCTTTTTCCTATTGAAAAGTGAAATGGCATTATTAAAACCCAGAAGTGCAGGATAAAGAAATGCACCAAAGTCCTAAAAAACCCACCTCCAAACAGATTTCCACTGCGGATTTCCAACAGAATGAACCGACAAGACACTAATGACCAATTAGAGTGAAGCTGGTAAGAATAGCTGTATCAAACATCAACATCCAGTGACAGGTGCTGAGGTGAGGAGATCACTTTTCAACATGGGAATCCACCTACACGTACACACATTTATGCACGCACAAAAACAGTGGGGCTCAGGTGTTTCTGGGACTTGCTTACACACTTGCCATGTACCATGTGTCTGGCTGTCTCCCCTGCCAACAGCATACAACACACATGCAAAACAGAGAGCAAAAAGCACACACTCATACAGCCTGGAGGCAGGTTTGGAGACTGCACAAACTCATACGCACGCATGCAAACTTCACACACACAGCAACACAATTATCCAGAGGCCTTGAAAGCCAAAATGAGTACAAGGAGTCCGTTCGTGTGTGTGACTGCAGCGTGTGTGTTGACAGATGATATGCTTTAAACTGACACCACCCACACTCTCCCAGTGACAGCAGGTTTCATCACAAGGCCTGGACCTTTGTGAACTTTGACAGTATGCAGTAGATTGGGAACAAAACCATTTATCATGTCACCTTTCACACAAAACCACAGCAAAGCTTTCGAACAGGGAAATTATTTTAACCGTGATGCACACAATTCATAAACCACAAAGCTAGTGTTGCAATATTTCATGTTCAGTTTTACAGATTTCTCTTCATTATTATTATTATTTGGAGTTTGAACAACTGTTGCAAGGGGAAAACAGACTTTGTGATGATCTGTACAGCATGCACATCCTGTATGAAGCCACAACAGTAGCTTTCCGTCTATTCGATTGAAATCTACCCAATCAGAAAAGCAGCTGACATGTCTACATGCTCCGATCAGATGTATTCACATGATGGACAGATTTAATATGATCATAAAGGTATTGACAAGTACAATGCCTCTAGTTCGGGAGAAGGAGCTCTTTTTTATTTTTTTATTTTCAACCTTTTGACTGTAGAAATACTCGATAATCCTCAACTCTTTCAGTTTCTAACAAAAACGTATCTACCACAGTCCCGTTCTGTTTCCGCCATTTGTCCAAGTCTTCCCTGAAACTCATTACATCACGTAACCCCCACATGGTTCAAGCATGCGCAGAAACTACATACGCCACAGAAATCATTGGTACGAGTGTTTACAAGGTATTTTTTCCTGCTTATCCGATCGTGAAAAGATTTAAACCACCCCTCCCAATCGGATTGAAAATTATTTCCGACAGCTGACATGTTTACATGGTGCATCTTTATTCTGACCTCAGCACCTGTGATAAGGTTGACCCCAAATACCGGATCAAAGTGCCCCATGTACACGTGGCCAATGACCGCAAATATTGGTAAAAATAGAATTTGGCTTTGAAAAAATAAAACTGAATATCAAAGACAGAAACAATGGCATTGAATCAAAAGTGCAGGAAAATGTATTAAAATTGAAGTCTTATGCTGTTTTTTATGTTGACAGCGCGTCTTTTTGTTAAAGCAGACTACTTTTTTGGTACTTTTCTTTAGATGATGGTGATTTTCAGTTTCGAATGTCACTGTTCTGACGCAGAGGCGGCGGGTTTAAGAAGCAGGGCTTCAGTGAACGTCTCTTTTCCATGGCTGATAGTTCCTCCATGACAGCTTCTCCATGACTTCACAGTTACAGCATCCTCATCTTCTGACACTATGGCAGCTGGCTGTTCAGGTGGAACACCATATACAGCAGGTATGTCTTTATTTGCTGTGTAACTGGACTAAGTTGCTAACTATGTTGTTTTAGCAGTTTAATACGATATGAAACATTGGCTAAACTTTGCTTCCTCCAGCACATCTCCAACCTACATCGCCAAACCAACATATCACCCAGTTTGCCAAAGATGGCAAGTCTGACCTGCACCGTTATTTAACTCCTGGCCGTGTTTCCTGAAAGGCCAAGGTATTTCCTGCATTGATATCTCTCATCTTTCCCTCCATTCACTACAGCAAGCTTGTAGCAGTTTGACCCCAAATACTGGAAGGTCGGACTACCTCAGTGTTCCATTTAAAGTTGGTAAACAAATAAATTTTAAAAAAGCATTGGCTTAAATGTCAAGGGAAGCTAATACAGCTCACTGTAGAAATTACTGAGGTAAATTACAGATAAATCTTTTCACAAGGACAGCCCTGGGTCACACCCAAGATCAGGGATCCTCATTCCTGGTCCTCAAGGGCTGCTGTCCAGCAGGTTTTGGAAGTTTCTTGCTGCAGAATACCTGAATTGGATTAATAGGTCAGCATGCTTAGGCAGGACTTGAGAGATGTGCTGGAGCAGGGAAACATCTAAAACCTGCAGGATTGTGGCCATCGAGGACCAGAGCTGGACACCCCTGCCCCATATGGTCTTTATCAACTCAATATTTATTTCAAAATTTAAATTAGGTCAATGAAGTGATATTTAGAAGGTTGTGAATCCTTGAGAATTTTATATTTCTGCTCTCAGGTTTTAATATTTGTTACTATTGAACTACCTATTGAAATCTATTCTTAGGATGGACTTTTTCCTTACAATGTCATGGGGCCTTTATGATCATATTAGCAAACCAACCTTCATGCAAGTTTTAGTCCATCAAATTGATCCAAAAAAAGCAGACTGATGTGAGAATCTACAACTTTAATGACGCCAAACAGGTTCATGTCCATTAGTAGTTTTTGTTTTATATTAATGCACCAGATATAGCCATTCTGTGTGTGTGTGTGTGTGTGTGTGTGTGTGTGTGTGTGTGTGTGTGTGTGTGTGTGTGTGTGTGTGTGTGTGTGTAAACACATGGGATTAAATAACTTAGTGAATCAAAGCAGCATTGTGAGCATCCCCAGTTTGATTTGATGAAACTGCATTTCATAAATCATGGGTGGTAAGATAAATTCTACTCCAGGCTTTAATGTGAGCCAGTGATCTCCTTTTATGTTGCCGTTTTATTTCACGGAGATGGTTGGTTAACACATCCATCTCAGTAAGATAATCACTTCACCCTTTACTTTTACAACGTCAGGAACTGTGGCAAACAAGAGGATGAAAGTACAAGTTTTGACTCAATTAAATGTCAGTCCATGAAGCTGAATTCCACTCCAAGTTGTGTCTGAATGAGTGTGATAGGCAATGCTTTTCTCTTGCATGTGTATGCTGCCAGGATGTGACATGTCCTCTGCATTGTTGTGCAATAAAGGCTGGGTGTCACATTAGCCAGGGCAGTAGCTGTAGCAAGCTAGAGATCTGACATGCTGGTAATTAGTTTTCCTGGGTTTACTGAGGATACGAAAAGGGGGGGTATCTCCACACTGACAATACGCACTGTCAGAGTGCCAAGCTCTACAGCCTCATCTCTGTTCCTGTCCTCTAGGTTTGTTTGCATTTCCACTGAGACACTTTCTCCTTTCACTCCCTTCCACATGCTATTTCCCCACCCATTCTTCTTGAGATGCATCATAAAGGTGATACACAAATTTAGATGTGCTGGACCAGTATTCCCTGATGAAAACCTGACCTATACCTTCAACTAACATCCTCAAGGCAATCTGGATTTTTTTTTTCTTAAATGGGATATAAAAAGACACTTGTGGATTCTACAAAAGTGCAGAGGATTAGCTCAGATTTTTTAAACTAAAGATTTTAATTGACAGTACAAAGGTTTTTAATTGTCACATAATTGCTATTGTTGTCGGTGCAGTAGTGGGCATCAGGTATCGGATGTTTTTATTTTGTGGTTCAGTAAACATGTTACAGCTCCCGAGTAAAGGTTTTATTACACTGTCAGGTAAGGATCCAAAACAAAATACAAGACTTGTAAGCACAAATTCAAAAGCCATAAATCTCAAACTTCTTTTCAGTCATGATGTAGTAATTTCTATAGTATGCAGTCATTTGGATGCCATCATTGATAAACAAGCCAGGTGAACCTGTAATTTGCAAGACACACTAACAAAATTGTTCTGTTTTTATTTTTAATGCTTATGCCCATAAGGGCAAAGTCAATCATTTACACATAAAACTAAGGATTTAACCTGCTCAAATGTTTTTTATTCAATACTTATGGTTTCTTACGAGACTTAGAAATAAAGCTTTTAGTAGCAATTAGTGCCAATTTTATCAAACCCTCAAGGTTTTCAGACTAGTTTCAAACAATGCTGATGAGTTTTTTTAAGAAGGTGCCTAGGGTCTAAGAGTGAATAGTAGTATTTAGTTTTACATATAAAGAGTTTTTTTTTTTAAATGCCTAAATTTGAGTGTTTTATGTCTAATAGCTGCACCTAGTGTGAATAGAACTGTGACCATCATATCCACAATTGAGTCAGTGAGTCACAGCCATGTAACTTTTCCTGCTTTCTACCTCACTTTCAATGTTTTCAATACAAGAATAAGTTCAATAAGTTAAGTGTTAACTTTATCTTGAAGGTGATACTTGAGATTAGTTTGTATGCAAACAGCTGTGAGCTGTAAGCAAAGTTATGTTTGACCCTGAATATAAAACATGACAAGAAAGATTAATTGTTGGCTTTGGTGTTTCTGTTGATCGGAAACATCAACAGAATTATCCTTTAAAGCCAATCAAATCTCTAGAAAAATTATATTCTACATACAGGATACTATAAGCATCTGATACAAGAGTGGATCAGATGGGCCAAGACAGTCAGGGTCAAATCTACAGTGATGTTCCTTTTATTCCTTGTAGCGTTATCCCTACAGATACTGAATATTGCATTTAATCCATGGAAGACATAAGTCGGCTGTGACCTTTGATACAGAAGCACTACTCCCCACAATCTCATCCAGCATTGGTGTAATCCATCTTATTTGGAAGCAAAAACACTGACAGTAAGACAGTGAGCTAGATACAGAAGATAAATGGGAACAAAGAGGTAACAGGGAGAGAAAGACAAAAAAGGTTGATCTATTTCAGGACTGGTAATCTGTCTAGAACACAAAACGTCAGTGCCGCCACATGTGTCTTTACATGTCACCATGACACTGAAGGAAATAGCTGTGCACTCAGTGGTGGGGATGAACTAGAAAGAGAAATAGATCAGAGCAATCAATGGATGCAGGAGCTTTCTTGGCATGGACTGACTGCACACACCTGCAGCACTCATCATGGGGTTAATCAAGTGTGAATGAATGCATGTGTAAGACAGGCACAGTAGGGACTACTGTAGGTGTAATTCCTCCATACATGGCAGAGTTTCTGTGAATTCATAGCCATATTGTACATGGGGGACTACCATGCTTTTTCTGTGCATTGGGGAATTTCAGACCCACTGACATTAAAGGAGAGGTAGGGGATAGATGGTGGGTGGTCTGCGGTCGATGTGTGTGACAGATGAACCATGAACCTTTGGTATTCTCACATCAAGAACATCATTGGTGGGGCCTAGAGAGAATAAATGCTAAGAATAAAATGTGGAGCAACTCCCTTGATGGATGGTCTGTGAAGAAAATGGAGCAAATGAACACAGACAGTGACATTCAACAGAGTGCAACTTTGACAGGGTTGCAAACGCCAGTCATCACCACTCCTCCGAAGCTCCCATTGACTGATCTGCTCCGAGTTCAAATACTGAAAATGTTCAAGTTTATAACAAAAGAATGTCTACAAACTAACGAGTCTGTATAAAGCCTTTGCCAAAACAACTAAATGTAGAAAAACTGTGGCGTTCTGCCCGGCTACTGCAGAGATTAGTAGAAAATTTAAAGTCATAGTGAGACTCTGGGAATAAACACCAATGGATGGAAACTGTATATTGCACTGGCTCCATTGGAGTGAACAGACTTATTTGTATTGTCTATACACAGACATGCACATTTTGGTATGTGGATTCAAAAATAAGCAACTATACTTTCATAACCTTGAGCGGCGTTCAAAGATCTGACAAAAATATGTGAATCAACAACTGATGTTTTGAAAGTTGCTCCAGTGCTGAGTTTTTATTCAAAGATGTTAATGTAAAACTCAGTCATGTCGTAACCATTTTACCAGAATGAAAAGAACTGAAATCCAAGGTAAAGTACAATTCAGCAACACATAAAAAGGTGTGTCTCAATCAACGCACTAGTGCATTTTTGAACACTACATTTAAGTGCATAGTGCATTCACATGCATATTGAAGTAAAAACTCTACACTGAAAGTACTCAGATGCTGCCCTAAAAACAGCCAAAAATCTAGTGTAGAATGTGAACTACTCGAACTAAATGGACGCCATATTGCCGACGTAAAGAAAGTGATGGGACTTATACCAACTCAGTGGAGTTAAGACAGTAAATGTTAGTTTTTAGCCGGTTTAGCAGACGTAAATAGGTTATACGTGTTAAAAATGAACAAACACTAATTTATTTAAGTCAGGTAAGCAAATGACTTGGAAATAAAATGAATAAAAAACAAACAAAAAGGAAGGTTTTGGGGTTAGCAGCATGCTGCATAGTGAGGTGAGCCCTACAATGAGTTTTCTCATACATGAAATCATAAATATTTTTATTTACATATTTTCTAAGCTATTCATGGGCATTTTCACTTTGTCTCTCTGTCAAGTGAAGTTGTGTGTGCGCGCAGGTGTGGGCATGCTGGTTCAGAAGGCGGCTGCAGTAACCAAGGAAACGGGCCTGTGGTGATGACTAGATTTCCTAGGACAAAAAATTAATAAAAAAAATAAATAAAAAAAAAAGGACTGTTGCGTTCACGTTTCCTGTTCTGCTTCCAGTGGACAGCTGTGAGAGAATCAGGACGGCTTCACAGAGTGAGCAGGGAAATACGCAACTACACTTCATAAAACAAGCCGCGACTGACGATATTAGCGACCTCACAAAAAAAAAGCCTACGGTCACTTTTAACAAGTGGATGACACAAAGACTGCTTGCAATGCATCACCGCTGCAAACACAAAGAAGCTGCAGCTGCTGGTCAACATTGATTAATTTAGCTAGTAACGGACAAACACACCATAGCCTATAGGGTAATGGTAACTGAGCTACTTTATTTGATGAGTAATGCATTAGAGTATTACTTACTGACAAAGTCCCACATCACCTTACCTTTAAGCTGCAAGTGCTTTTTTTGCAGCATCTAACAAACACCTTTGTTTGCTTCAGAGCATATCACAGTACTTTTATTGGCTAGTTAGTTTATCAATAGACTAAATGGTTTCCAATAAACATTCTGTCGCCAGTTGGATCTGCTCTCAGTCTTCTCCATAGACTGAAGCGTTTAACCGCAAGGTTGTTTTCCCACAGTTTGGCATGCAGTGTACGCCATATTTAGCACTCAGATGATAGGCTACTGTCTTAATTTCAGGTGGCTTTCCAGCTAGTGAAAATAGATGCTACCATCACTCACACCAGAGCAGACAGAGATTCTCAAGCTCATATCTGCAACTGTGGAAATAAAATCTCAAGCAATGATCCACTCCAGGTCAACTCGAGTTGCCTTGGAGTGGATCACGCCCACCCCTGGTTCATGCAGGAATTGCGCCCATTTTACCATGAAAAGTCTCAAAACTAGAATATCAGGCTAGCTTGTCAGGCTAAGACCCTTAATTGTCCGAAGGCGGTCTGCAGTCCAACAGTAGCGACAACCAGGATGCAGATACAAAGCCATGTGCCATGAATAAATGTGACTTACAGCTGGACATAATGGCGGCTCCACCTGTGGAAGACAGCTGAATTATGAAGAGGAGACCTCTGAGTTCCTCATATCCTAGGAATACTAGGAGGAGGAAGAAATATTCATTCCTTCTGCTCAGACTGCAAAGCTCAACACCATTTCTGCCTCACTGGGAGAAACAAACACACCAGCTTCTCCCACTTAAAAGCATGAACATGCAGAAAGTTTACAAACTTGCTGCATCCAGGCTGAATATTAGGCCCTGAAATTTCATGATCAAGGGAAGAAATTATCTCAGGCCTTAAGGGGGCAAAACAGCTAGTCCCCATTTTTCTGGAGCATCTGGAGGCTTTTTTGGTCTCATGAAAGGACCACTTCTTCAGTGGTGAAAGTCCGATACTGGGGCTTCCTCCCAATATGTAATTTACTACACCCAAGATCAATTTCTCAAAATACTAAAAGAAAGTTATCGCTCCCATCAAACACTAATTCATCTTTCCTGACAATATTCTTTCTGGGCTCCACCAAACATGTCCCACAAAAACCTGATTAAATGCAACACCACAAGCTCAATTTAATTCAGTTTGTCTGAAGAGCTCAGTCATAAACCACCACAGATGTTAATACATGCTGCTCGTCTGCATATAGTGATGAAGGGGTTGGAAATTAAAAAGTGAAATGAAGGACAAATGCTTGTTAGTGAATGTCCATATCAGGAGTAAGATTTCGTTATTTCGAAGAGTTGAAACTACCTACTTTTGTGTTCTTTAATAAATGTGGACCTTCCTCAGGGGAAAAACTTCCAGACTACACATGCAATTTCAAAAGATTAATTCAACTGTGTGCATGTGTTTATATGTACTGCATTTGTATCTGCCTCAAGATAACATCTTTAGAAATAAAGTAGAATGTTTCCTCAGAAGCGCATTTTGTTTCCAACAGAAAGCATTGAATATTCAATTAACCCAACATTGGATCACATGATAGATGGCATAAATTGATTTGGAAGCTTGCTGGGGAAAACAGAATGCTAGTTTTGTTTGGGCTGTATTGGGTATTTTGTCATCAAGCCAAATGTTCATTGATTTTGCCCTACTATGTCACAGTTACACCATATAAGCACATGGAGAGAAAAAAAAGTTCTGAGCCAAAGCTTTTTTTTATGCTTGAGTTTCAAATGATATCCATTGGAGGGGAACAACGATTTGGGTTTCTGAGCAAAAGGCATTTCATGTCTTTTGAAAGTACCATATGCCTGAATTTAGGACAGTGAATCAAACTAGATGCATTTATTCAAAAACACTTTTTATCCTGACCCTGACATTCAGAAGGTGAATGAACGACATTCTACAAATTAAGATGGAGCACCTTATTATTCTTAACTCTCTGGAGGGCATTCTGCTTCTTTTCTTTGATGAAACGAAGCTACCTTGGCAAATAATAAAAAGTGAAATTCTTTTTTAGACTCTGCTGCCGTCACTCGATTATGCACTGCCTCTTCAGTGGAAGATTTTGTAAACCTTCACCACCAATACAACACATTCCCTCCCTTTGTAAGAAATAGTGTTTGTGTTTATCTTTCATAATCTGCCAGGAATAACCCAGGTTGCCTACGTGAAAACAAAGCAGAGTTGACCTCTTTTTCTTTCAAGGGCATGTAGTCAGCCAACACCTCTCCTTTGGAGAGGATTTTTACAACGTGCCAATCATCCACATTGGAAATTCATAAACTGAAATGCTGAAGGATGTGGCATGTTCTGCAAACATGAGAGCTGTTCTGTTGCATGATCATTTCTATTGATGCCTTATAATGATACACTGGCACGGTTACTTGCTGATAAACAAAAACAAAGTACACTGCTCTCATTGTCCAGCAGGAGGTTGTCAATACTACGATGACCCAATAAAGTGGTTAATTAAAAAAACTGGCACAACTGATTGTTCCTTAATTATGGCTTGCTAAAACTGTGGGATTATAAAAGAAAGATTTTTTGGGGGCCAATTTGGTGACATCAAAACTGATGCTATTCAAGATCAGATATTCAGCAACAAAATAAAAATAGAGATATTGCATTACAAGAAACTGCAGGAAAGGGCCATTCAAATAAGTGTTCTGTTTCCATAGTAACATCACCACACTCTGTGCTTTGGCACTGACTGACAGCTGCACACTCCCAGTTGTGCGACGAGGTATCGTTGAAGAAGCTTTATTTTCTGTCTCCATCTTACTAGTAAACACAGACTCGTCAGTGATTATGTGCTTCCATTGTTTTCTGTCATCAAGCAAACCATAAATCAGACAAGCCCACACAGCAGTTTGTTCTGCTCAGCGTGGATAAAGATGTATTGGTGCTTCTATCAATAGCAATGTGCACCATGCTTTCACTGCTAAACACTCATTTAGGCTCCCAGTCTTCAGCTACAGCCCCACACAGAGAACTTATATGGACCATCAGCCCCCTACTGATGGCCACATGGCGACTTCAGACGGAAGAGGAGTTACAGCCACAACATCAGTCAGTCTGTTGAACCAATAAATGCATTAAAGTAAAGACTGAAACAAAACAGGATGGGGATTTGTTTCTTTTAGAAATCTTATTATTTAATTATAGACAGTTAAAAAGATTCAATTTCCAGTTCATGATCCCATCAGAGAGTGTTAAGGACAACATCTGGAAGGTACTATAGAAAAATAAACACATGGTAAAATAAAACATTTTTAGACATAAAAAGAAATTACATACTGCAAGAGATGAAAGCAACAACTGCATGAAGGAGGCCAACATGACCACCAGTCTACAGTAAATTAAGTTTGTGTTTCGGTTAATTTCCTATCACTGTTTTTCTTAATGTCACATATGCATATTAATTGAAATTTGCTGGAAACGATTCTGCTGGCTTGTAATAGCAAATTTCTAATTAACATGAGGTAGCTGTGTCAGTTTAGTAGCATGATGTTTCCAAAATGGGGGGCAGGGGGGGGGGGGGG
>JBBBVU010000025.1:16672417-16695622 GCA_037177055.1 Atherinosoma microstoma
GGTTTTTTTTTTTTCCCTTCCCCCCCCCCCCCCCCCCCCCACCCCCCACCCCCCCCACCCCCACTCCCCCTCCATCAGTTTGGCTAAACCAAAATGTAATTCATTCCGCTCAGGGTTCAGATTAGAATAATCGCCCTGTATCAACTCATATGCTCGTACTAAGTGTTTTTTATATGTGTGCGCCTGCGTGTGCTTGAGGACCACTGCAGCCATGCCAGGCCACGATTCATGCCAGGAACAACGCTGATAAAACATTTCCTCTCATAAACTACAACACAGCAACATGCCGTGGCAGATGGTGTGACACTCAGCCCCTGTCAATGGAGGAGAGAACACACAGAAGCGCAAGAGGACATGAGAGATAGTGGAAGAGGAAAGACAAGTGGAAGAGAGGAGGCAATAAGGTGAGAAGAGGAGCAAGTGAGAGATGAAAGATGTTGAGTAAGAGCGCCACCATGTGGCCCATGCGGCTCGCCTCTAGGCACTGCAGAGGCAGGCAGAGAAGGAGACATCTCATCGATTTTCCACACAGTCAACAAAATGATCTCGCCATGCACAACCTTCCTTAGTAATTTCTTCAAAATACACACATGCATGCACAGTCGCACACACAGAACCAAATCCCTGTAGAGTTCTACCTGGCAACTGCATGCTAACAGGTTTTTGTCCCTCTGTCTCACACGAAACAGTGAGCTCGCACGACTCAACACCTATAATAGCAGAGTGTTTATTTATGCAATGTCAAAAAAAGGAAGAATGCAACCAGATATGTGATACAGTCCTACTGCTTAGCAAAGCAGGACTCTCCACGAGGGATGTGCAGATTAATCAGCATAAATAAAGTCAGTAGTCATCCTCAGCCCCCGTTGAACCACAATTTTTAGCATTGCCACATCTTTCTTTTTTTTTCTTTTTTCTTCGGCAATAATCCCTGTGTGGGTGGCTGCGCTGGCTAAAGGCGCCTGTCATGTGGCTGTGACGTCATCGGTTTGATTCCAGAACAGGACCTTTGTCACATGTAATTTGCCTCTTTCCTTTTCTGTGGTGGCTCTGTGCTACTACAAGAGATGAAGAAAAAATATGACATGCTTAGAAAAACGAGGATTCAAATCTTTATCTCTCTCGAAACAGTTTAAGTGGAGTCTGATGATTGTATATGATTTCATTTGAGGTAAGGAGGCAAAAAGAGAAATATACCTGACAAAGATTACTCATTGATGGCAATATCAGCAATATAAGCTGTAAGCTAAACGACTCAGCTTTACGGTGATCCTGCAAATAGCATAGGGAGATGCTGAATTTTTGCACCTTTTCTCTTCTTTTCAAGTAAATTAGGTCAAATGAACATCCCTGTCAGGCCATGTTAAACATTATTACCAACATGCACACAATGCTAAAGCATTTGCAACTGAGGCAAATAAAAGCTTTACATGAATTCTGCCGAAATGCTGGCGATGTTTAAAACGCAAAGGAAAGCTCATTATATGACAACATAAATGTTTGTTTTAAACTACTGCAATTAAAAATAAAAACTTCAGGAAGCACAAATTAAGTTCCTCCTTCTGTTTCCCACACGCCTTCTGAACAACCTAAAAATGCACTCAAGATTTTAATTAAACTAAAATGATGTCTCATAACCAAACCGAAGTCTGTGCATCGATGTAAAGCAGGCTCAATAGGGGGGTTGTTATGCCCCCTAATGGGTGACAGTGAGATGTGTGTGTTTCTGTGTTTGTGTGTGTTTTGTAATTGCACAGCACAGACTTCATTAGCATTTTCGCAGCAAGGCTGGCATGGAGGCAGACTCACAAGATTAGCTAATGAAAGAGATGACAGTTTTCTGAGCGTGTGATGGTGAAAGCTTCTTTCCTTCACAGACACAAGCTTATGCAATGTATGCGTATGTGTGTGTGTGCATGTGGGGTCCATGTTGCCACCTCTGCCCTGCAATCATGCATGCTGCACACTGCAAGTTGAAAGGGACATCACAAGTAAGTCAACTCGAAGCGATTGGTAAAAATGAATAGAAAGATGATTCTTTGATATATGTACATCAGTGGTGAATACTTTGCATTGTGATAAATCATCTTTGAGGAAATTAACATGTTTTTCTCCACTTTTCTATGCCTATGGCTAGGCAAAGATCAGTAATGGAAAAGGTTGCTGAGGAGGAATGTACAGATAAAGAAAAACAGCTTAGAGAGCATTGAAAACACTTTCAAGGCTGTTTCTGCAGAGTGAAGTGTCCTTGTTGCATCTTAGAAATGCTTTTAGACAATAAATGGCATGGACTGAATATCTGAACCAAAGCTAAATAAAAAGGAGTAATTGCTGGATGAAATTAGAATGACTCATAGCTGTCTGTGCTGCAGAGAAGATGAGACAACCACTAATTTCCCCACCTCACCAGTTTGTTTAAGTTTACAGCAATATGCACCACATAAGAATGCAGGTATTTTAACAACTCTTTAAAATCCTAATTGTAAAACCAAGTAGATAAATAAGCAAGTACCTACTAGGATATTTGGAGCATTATCATTCTTTATATGTTATGAAATGACATTTCAATGTCTATAAATCCCTATAAAGCAAACTAGTGGGCAGGAATTCTAAGCCATAAACGTGCTCTTATGCTAATATTCCTGAAATATAGCAAATCTTCAGGATAAATTGCAAATCAACTGATAGGTGTTAAGAACTACAACTCAAAAGGCTTTGTTCACACTCACTGGACACTTTATCAAGTACACCTTACTAGCCCTGCGTTCGAGACTCATCAGTACAGGCAACAGTTCTCCATCTTCTATTGTCCAGTTCTGGTGAGTCTGTGTGAATCGAAGCCTCAGTTTCCTGTTCTTAGCTGACAGGAGAGGCACCCGATGTGGTCTTCTGCTGCTGCAGCCCAACTGCTTCAAGGTTGGACGTGTTGTACGTTCATAGATGATATTCTACATACTTTGGTTGTAACCAGTGGATACTGGAGTCCATGTTGCCTTTCCAACCTCCAGAACCAGTCTTCCCCTACACAAGGCATTTTGGTCCAGACATCTGCTGCTCACTGGATATTTAATCTTTTTCAGACCATTCTCTGTAAACGCTACAGATGGTTGTGTGTGACAATCCCAATAGATCTGCAGTTTCTTAATTACTCAGACCAGCTCAACTAGCATCAACAACCTTGCCACATTCAGTTACTTAAATTCCATTTGTTCCTCACTCTGATGCTCAGTTTAAACTTCAGCAAGTCCTTTTCACCATGTCTACATGACTAATTGCGCTGAGTTGCAGCCATGTGATTGGCTGATTAGTTATTTGTGTTGACAAACAACTCAACAGATGTTCCCTTATAAAGTGACCAGTGAGTGGAGTGAAATAAGAGCAAACAAACTGCATCCCAGTGATAATTTTCAGTGTCCTTCACTAGAATTTCTTCTAGTAATCTAAGAGCTTCACTGCTTCATTATTGTGTGATCAAGCTCTTTCAAGTTAAGGGGGAATTTTTGGAAGATTTTACTTCTCTCGAGATGTTTTCGTTCCTATTTAAAGCAGGTTAGATTCTCAGTGGATGATATAGAAAATATGAAAATCTTTTTCTTTTAATGTCATGCACCTCAAACCAATAGTTTCACAACACACGTGGCTCTGTAGTACATTGGTAATCTTTGGATTTTGTCATTTCTTTAACAGCAAACAGCCCCACAGCATGATAAAACCTCCACCGTGTTTTACAGCATTTCATTAATAAACTATGTACTACAATCTTTAAATCCTGTACTTGAAGACTTATCAAGGGATGGTTCTGCAAATATTTGTCTTACTTTTTTGGGGGATCTTTTTCTAAAATAAATCTGGCATCCTCCTTGGCCTTTGTCCAGGTTGCTCTACATGCTTCAGTGAGCAGCGTATGGGACAGGATTATACATTTTTTTGACATTTTACTCTTTTAGCAGATGGTGATTTCTTTGATGCATCGGACATTGTTCAGCTTTTTATGATTTCATTTCTGATGCTCTTAGACATATCTTTAACGCAGATTATTGAGTAAAAAAAAGAAACAAAACAGCCTATCTTATTGTAGTAAAGCCATTATTCATGAGTTGACTGGAAATTAAGAATTTCAAAAATTACTTATTTACATGTAATTCACAAGACATTCATAATTCAGCCACCACAGTAAATGTGTTGAATTTAAGGATAGCGAGAACAGAGTGATACAGTTGAGGTGTGAACAACTATACAAAGTGTTCAGAGCCAACTCCAGCATGTTTGACTGGTCTCCTGAAGGACACTTTAACCACTGGCTCTTTGACAGTCTGCGGCAGCTCCTTTCTATTCCTGGAAAGAGGGCAATTACAGTGACGGACAAATGTGGGAAAAATAGATGGAAAGAGAGGACTGTTTGTTCTGCTTGGAAATGAAAGTTTGGAGTGGAAAAGAACAGTTTGGGTGCTCGGTTGTTATATCCTATTTGTGCTGACGGACCAGAAATGACTTCACTTACAGATGCTACAGAAATAGATTCTTCCAGAGTATAGGAATGAGTGTGCAGGAGGGATGGAAATGTCAATCTATTTGCAGTCTTGTCCCTTTACGGATGAGTAGGAGGAATAATTTTGAATAACATATCCATGTGTCCTTCTGTGCAATCATGTTCATTTAAAAATTGACCTTTTGCAAATGTGAAAAAAGAAATGAGTTGTGACATTCAATTAAACTCACGCCTTGACCTCACACAGTAATCACAGCCACTTCATATAGACAAACAGAGGAATAGTTGAAAAGGTTGGTTGTTTATGAGCATCTATTTAGCCCTGAGATTCATATCATGTGTGTGATTGTGAACTCTGGATACGGTTGTCAAGGGAAACAGACAAGTGGGATGTGAGAGAGGCAGACACTGCTGCATCACTGGGCTATAAAGAATGAATGAACAGTGGGCAGCAGTGGGAAAACACACTTTAATCTATTCTAAATTATGAAAATGAATAATAAATTAAATCCAAATACCAAATTAAAAATCTATTACTTACCATCATTATTCTTAATATAATGAAATTTTAATAAACACCTGCCTTGTATTTGATTAAATCCCAATGCTGAACATGATGGTTTTGTAAATGAATCAGTATTCTTGCACTCATAAGATGTCAATGTTCAGTGTGAGTGAAACAATAAACTGACACATGAATCCAGTCAGACAAAGAGAATGTTAACAGCCGAAATCCAATCACCAGAACTCAGCTTGAAAAAAACGTGCCTCTAATTAAAACTGTGCATATGCCAAAACATAAACACCAGCCACCAGATGTTATCATTTTGTTACGCAAGATGTGAATTTTCCACCAACGTAATAAGCTGCAGCACTCGATGCCACTTGGCGCACCATATTATGTTGGTTTGAGAGTGGTATGCTGCTGCTCTGTGGTATGCTGCTTGTATTGCACCACTTTCCACCCACAGGTGCCACTTGATACTAGTTGGCCACTCTCGACTGCCGATCTAAGTGTCATCAGTTTTTTCTTTTTTCATCTAATGCCAGAGGCAAAATTTCAAAATATGAAATGTGTGGATATATATCAATTCAATCTTTAAGCAGCTATTTAGATGGACTTTTTAGGCACACCGCTGCAGTGGTCAGGCAAACCTTATGTAAAGTGGGCTCTAATAAAAACTTTTTTCTGTGTGTGTGTGTGAACTTTTTAGGTGCCTGAGTTTTTCAAAGAAAATTAAACTTTGATATCAAGAATTCATATCTACTAATGAGATAAATGTTGAATATGAACCTGAGTTTATGGTGGGAGTAAATTAACTCATCTCTTTTGCATATTGAACAAGCATTGGCAAATAGCTGCCAATGTACTTCATCAGGGGGGCTAATAGTGATATGCGATTTATTTTAGATTCATAGGTTTGAAAAAAGTGTGAAATTCAACTGAATTTGTCTTTCTTATCTTGAATTTTATTCTCATTTATGCAGCATAATTGAATTTTGGCAGATTTTCACATTATGATGCCCCCTAGCGAAGGTTAATTTGGCATCTATTTCTGCTCTGAGCTTTTCTCCAGCCAGTAAAAGTCAGTTTGATGTTGACTCTAGCTCTTTCACTTTCTCTCTTTCTCCGGTAGCATTCTCTTGCATTTCTTTGCTGAATCTGCCATGGTGTGTTGATATCCAGTTGCTAGTTTAACATAATGAATGTCAGTCTGCTATGAGTCAGAAGCACAGAGTTTCAAGGTTGGAAAATGATGTAGCATAGTTTAAATGTACATTTAAAGTGTCCTACTATCAAGAGCAGCCCAACCTTTTCTTATCAGACGAAAAATTTAAGTTACAGCACCCATAGCTGGCAGTATGACTACCACATAAACTCAAGAGAATTTAAAGAAAAAAATTGAATGATTTTAACAGGATGAAGTGAGCATACAAGACAGATCTCTTTTTTTCAGAGAATGTATTCAAGAAAAACTACAATAACTCGTGAAATCTACAACAGGCCCTCTCAGATGGGCCTGCTTGCACAGAATTACCCGCATACGTATGCTACACATGTTAGAGACCAGCATACATTGTGTTAAATCATAAAAAACAAGAAGTGAGACAATTGTCCAGTAATCTTTCGTTCTGTTAAGCCTCTTATGGCTCAGTTTCTCGTTTTCTGGGAAGATCTATTTTAATGTTCCCTGTCTGAGTGAATAAGTGAATGCAAAAACGGATATATAAAGGTTTGTTTCTGGTGCAGAAATGACTCATTGTACATTAAGTTCAGCTTCCCTGAATGGAATATGACATTCACATGAATAGCATGAAATTCTGCCTCTCAATTAGTTTCTGTGTCATGTATTGTTGCTGACACTTCCTCAGCATCATCCTTCTGTCTTAGTGGACTTACTGTTGGTTAGATACATAATGTAATGGTGCATTCGTGGCAGCAGATACTCCGTCTGCAGAGGCACTCTGACTGACTTTGAAGCAGATCTGCATCGACAAGCTGACACATTTCTTCTGGGAGGGCTCAGAGAACCACAAAAGTCTCAGGATAGAACGCAACAAATTTAGATCCAGGCATCGAGGACGGTTTTTGACAGGAACGGCACAGGGAGCAAAAGTACCAGGGGACTATGATGTATGCTGGCTCATAAACCGCTGCAGGCCTGCTGATAGACACAGCATGGATAAATGACCCCTTTTTCATTTTATGACACAAATATCTTTGAGTGATGAAGGTGCCTCTTCATTCACAAAGTGGGGGAGAATTGTTTGGATGCTGCTGTTTTGTCACTTTCCTGTTTTTTTCTCACACATCATCTTGAGGTGGCAAGACAGTGTGAGTCATCCATTACCACAGAGAATTTACAAAATCAATTTTCCTCCCTGTTCTTCTTCTTTCTTTCTTTTTTTTTCCTGGCACTGTCGAGGCAGAATAAGCATGATCGATTCCACAGCTTTCGTCCTCCAGGCTTGCTTCTGCCATAAGTGTTTTTTCCTTCTCTCAAACAGTGTTTGCTTATTGTGCTCATGAATTTATGAGCATGTATTGATTACACAGGTTATTGGTGGCATTTATTGCTCAGATGGATGTTTATGTATAAACATTTCTATGCACCTTATGCATGTGCACACCTGAACACTGTACATGCTTTCAAACAGAAGAAGTCTGTGTAGAGCGGTTGTTGGTGACATAGTGATATGTGACAGTGGGACTCTGCGTCTCTGTGATTGCGCTTCTGTGTGGTGAGTGTGCACACCGGGTGACAAATAGCTGACAGGCAGCGTGCCCTGCAGCAGGTGATGGGTAGGTGGGGGATGGCAGGCTCATGTCGTCCCTGGCTTTTTCATCATATCGATCCCCCTCCATCTTATTTAGCTGGAGCCAAAACTCGCAGCTCTGTATTGACTCAAGCTTATTACACCTCATTTCTACCCGGCTGCACAACAAAGTCAGAATAAAGTGGCCCCTGGCAGGAGGAATCAGCTCAAATGCCTCCCAAAAGAAGAGTTTTCATCAAAAGTCACTGGTTGATCTCAGAAGTACGATGGGTGAAAGGCTTCAAACGCACACCCACAGGGAAAGAAACACATTTCCATAGCTTTATATTAGATTAAAACATGATTGAAAACTGCAACATCAGA
The DNA here is from genome assembly GCA_037177055.1 of Atherinosoma microstoma. Lineage (NCBI taxonomy): Eukaryota > Metazoa > Chordata > Actinopteri > Atheriniformes > Atherinidae > Atherinosoma > Atherinosoma microstoma. The sequence continues at coordinate 16,680,549 of JBBBVU010000025.1, forward strand.
GTGAAAGCTAAATCTGATTTACTTTTCAGTTCATGGTGCTTGAAAGTCTGCATAATTTCAATCAAAAACCAAATCATGAAAAAAGAAAAGAAAAAGAGAGCTACTTAAACTCAGGGTCAGTTTCCTGTGATGAACTGCCAAGTGACCTTAACCTAGTTCCTTTTTAACCTTTTGTTGGTAGAATGACCTTTGTGTTTTGGGTTAATATCTTGCTTGACCCACTTTCTCAGTCTAAAAATGTATTTCATGACATTCTGATTTGTAATTTACTGGTATGATTCATTGCTCCGTGAATAGTCCTTTTCACGTAACTGATGTGCCTTATTGGAAAACAAAAAGAGTATCATTAACTTGAAACAGTTTTTCCTATGTAATACATTCATGTTAAAGAGAAGTGGCTCAGCCTTGCATTACCGTGTCACATATCAAGCCGATACTGCGGTGTCAGCAGAGGGACAACATCACCAATGGTTAAAGTGACATGGTTCAAAATGCCTGCTTAATATGTGTAAGTATACACTAAAGCTGTCCCATTTACCCTTTGTTATTATCTCCCTTGCCAGCTGATCAGCTTTTCAACCCCCCATGGTGCCTCTGCATTTTTATACATGACACTATTGCACAATAAAGGCACATCTGTCCAGCCTTGAAAGGCTTAGGGGAAACAAAATAATAGCATGAGTGTCAAATATTTTAATAATCCCCAAAGGGAAATTATGATATGATATAAAATAAGTTAGTCATTAGTAATATTAGTCATGTAGGTTCTTCCCCCAAAGGATAATGGCTGTTAATGACCTGCATCTTTCTGTGCTACAGGAGATCTGAAGAAGCCTCTCACTGAACACACTGTCACATCTTCTTCACAGCACAATGAGGAAACAACAAATTGAAAAAGAAAAATGAAAACAACTAAAAAGAAGGCCTATTAATGAGAAACCATCTTGACCCAGATGCAGCAAAGCTGGTCCAAACCATGATACCACTACCACAGATGGAATATGGATTTTATGCCGGAATGTGGCATTTTAACTTTTCCAAACACGTCTCATCTAAAGCAAACACTAACACAAACACTTTTGTTGGCTCATCCATCAGCAGAGAGGGATTTTAGATTTCCAGCATGAATTTTGCTGTTCATGGACAGAAGTGGCTTTCTCCTTCATAACTGCACACCAGTGTTCTATTGTGTTTTCCTGACAGTCAACTCATAGACATTTACATTATCCAATGTAAGAGAGGATTTATCACTCCTATCTTGCTGCAATCTTTCCTAATTGAACACTTTTTACGAGGATTATGAATTTCTTCCATTTGTGCACAATGTGCCCAACTATAGATTAGTTGAGTCCAACCGAAAATGTTTTTCTGCCCTGTGAGCAGGAACAACTCATCTTTTAAAGACTTCAAAAATCTCTTTTGTTGAAGACATGATACATTTCCACAAGCCAATTGTTAGAATAAAAAAGAGCACACATTCAGAGGTAATCATCATACCTGACATTTATATTATTATTTTTCATTTTTGTCTTATTTGTTTCAGTCGGCTCTCCTTAACAAATTTGAAACCCATTGGGAAAATTAAATGATGTATCAGGTCATATGTATGCAGGAATATGGAAAACTTCCAAGCGCATCTGCAAGTTGAGTGTGTAAATAGGTGGAATCCCACACCTAATTATCTGCTGCTGTCTTCAGAATATGTGGTAATTATCAAGTCAAAGCTGTTTGAAGGGATAATGGTTCTTAATATGTAGTCAAAATCTCTTAAGAGGTCCCCAGGAAACATTTGTGGAGTCCCAAAATCACCCCTCCAAAAATGTCCTTTTTACTAATTACATTTGGTTGAAACTTGAGCAGGAGGTTTTGCAGCTTTCTTTCTCCACAATATTGATTAATTGGTTTAGTAGACAAAAGAAATTTGTTGTAAATCATTGATCTGTAGTTGAGATAGAAGATTCTGTTTCAGAACATTAGAACACAGGGCCAGAAGTTGTTTCAAAATCTACTGATGCATCCAAAAACTGCAAGGAGGAAGACATACATGTATAAGAATACTGAACAGCAGAGGTCACCGACACCGGATCTCTTGAGCCAGTTTCTCCAGGTTTCCCTGCTGCATGCCTGATTCTGATAAAAATGGTTACCTGACATCTTGTTGTCAAGTTCTAGCCTCTTTATGACTCATTAATTTGAGATAATGCTCATTTTAGAAAGAAGGAGGACACATATTCTTGGGTTTGATGGACACATATTTTCTGGTGCCAAGTTTCTGCTGCTTTTGAGGAAATATAATGTTAGCTATAATGTGCCAAAGATCCAGGATGTTATCAGTGAAATGTGTATATGTAATGGGATGCAACAGTACCACTGATACACATGATAATAGTGAAATTTTGGAGATATGTTTTAGTGAGTAGGAACAGAGGCTAGATATGACTCAGCAGCTTGCTTGCTAGTATGTATCACCATGTCTTTTCTTCTGTAAGACAAATCGTGTCATTTTTCAAAATATAGAAAAAAAAAATCTATATTTTAATAGATTATTTTAGTTGGATTTTACCTTCAAGGTTTTGACTACATCGATTCATTCTGCTGCATATTGCTCCAGAGACACTTCCAGCACAATGAGTGAGTCATATTTTTATATATGGTTTCATAATAATCAAACAAAAACAGTTTTGTAACTATTGAGCCACAAGCCCAGAGGTGGCATTTTCTTTATGAAAAGGGCCTTTCAGGTTGGATTGAAGGTACCACATGAGACACAAGCTAATCCTCACTCTAACCCACAGAATCATGATCTCACTGCAAGCCAAGGTTATTTGATAAAAGTTCTTGGCTGCTTGGACAGTGATTGTATTTACTGTACAGGCTGGGGCTGGATGCTGATTGGTTGAAGCTGACATGTTCTTCAGGTGTTAACACGACCATCTGTTGTTTACATTCTGGTGCCATCAACAATCTCTGACAAAGACACAGCTGCCTCTGCCTCCGCATTCACAGAAACACAGAGCCTCACCGAGCGCTGTTACTGAGCTCCTCTGCACCGGTCAAACTAATTAAAAGGTTCACGGAGAAATGTGACTGTTGCACCGCAGAGAACGGGGAGAATATTTGTATCAAAGGATGATTTCTCTGCTCAGTCCTCAAGGACAGAGAGCATCAAAATTCACATGAAAACAGCTTGAAAACTAGCTGCAGCTACGGTCAAACTTTGCCACGTGTCTATGCTCAAAAGAGGAAAGTCAAAGGAGAGGCAGTCATTACAAACCCAAAATTCTCATGGTTTAGATTTATCTGACATTTCAGTGGCCCATTAGAGAATTGTTGAACTCTACAAAGGGATTAAAAGTTATCATTTCAACATTGTGGCAGATAAAAGGCTCGATCTTATGAGGCAGTTTTAAGGTTTAACAATCTCAGGTGGCCAAACATGGTTTAATTGAGTGGAAGTTATGCTGTATGAGACTGTCAGATTTGTTCACTTGAAAAATAGTCATTTTACAGATGACTGTGTTTTCTACCCCGCTGCATAATTTCTTCCTTCTCTTGCACCTATTACGAACAGGATTATGTTGTTCTAATTAATTTTATGGAGGGTTGTGAGCAAAACGACCCCAACCGGTCGAGGCAGATGAGCCGGGTTCTGCCGGTGTTAAGGTGAGCGTGGAAGAATGGACCCAAAATGCAGCACAATGAGGCAGAAGGCAGATGAAATGTAATGATGACGGTTTAATCCAAAGTAAGACAAGACAGACACCAAGCTACAGGAAAAACAACAGGATGAACTGACAAAGGGAACTGAAAACCAGTAGAGTATAAATACACTCAGGGACTAACGGGGGACAGGTGAGGTATGAGCAAAATCAAACTAGGTGAACTAATGAACCAGAAACTGAACCGAAACCACAAGGGAGGAAACTACAAATCAAAGCAGGAAACCAAAAATACATGACTAGAACACAAACCCCAAAACCCTCAAATCATGACAGCCGGAGGTTTTTCATTCCTGTTAAAAGGGAGGTTTTCCTTTCCACCGTCGCCTCTAGCATGCTCAGGATGGGGATTGGATCGAAGTCAAGATTCGATGCAATCTGTTGGTTTCCCTAGCTAGGCTATTTGTTATGAATTGGTTTGTATGAATACTAATTGATAACAACAGATTGGCTCAAACTGATTTGTGAATCGGCACAATACAAATAAAGCTGAATTGAATTGAATTGAATAAACTGAGAGTAATATCACAGCAACAAGGAACACTGGTAGCCCTTTCATACCGGCAGAACTCCGTGATGGTTCAGGTTCTCAAACCTAATTTCGAACTGGCTGATGCTTTTAGACCGGAACCAACAAATAATGTTTCTTCTTCGTAAGCCATGACATCTTCAGTAGACAAAGGCTGGCTTCACCTGAATGCCGGACCAGATAATCAATAAGAAAGTGAGGAAGACTGAAAAAATAGATGTCATAAATCAAACACAACTGGAGGAGTATTTGCCAACTAATTAGGATAACTGGTAGAAAGGCAGTAACAAGCCTGTTTATAAAGGGAGCATTTCAGAGAAGCAGAGCATCTCAGATGTAAAGATGGGCAGAGGTTCACCAAACTGTGACAAAATTATGAAACAATTTCAGAAAATTAGGATGAAGGAGACGGGTCAAATGGCTAAACTGAATGCCCATTGATTTTCAAGCCCTCAGGCGGCACAACATTCGCAAATTTCAGCCACTGCAGCAGCCACAACGGAAGAAAAAGCCAACCGAGTACCACCTTCCATCTCTGCATCTTAAATGAAGATGGTGGCTTGACTAAAGACCACCCATTGAAAACAAAGTTCAGATGGGATAACTGGTTGATCAACCACTGAAATTATCAAGTTGCATGAAACCTGAATCTCGCTGCATTATATGTTGTCTGGCTACCAATTATAATTTTGGCAAGCTATATGTATGTTTGCTCTTGTATCTGTCGCCTGCATATATTCTGCCTAACTGAAGATGTATTAATGATGGTTTCTTTCTACTGCTTGTTTATTGTCAGTGTTTCCTTGTTGAGAAAGACTCTCTAATTGAGATAAAAATGCTCTGAAAGTATTTCAGTGAAAGGCCCAGATCAGACTTGAATGAATTATATAAATGCTGAGGGGAGTTTTGACTATCTCACTTTCTAATCTGGTCACCAGACAATCATTTACCAAAATAAAAACGGTGCCCTTCTACAACTTAATGCATCACAGAGAAGTCTATAGAATAAAAAAATCCGTTCAACATTCTTGAAACTTGGAGTGAAATGGGCATTTGTAAATCTGCAGAACTAATCCGTTATATCTGTCTTGCATGAATTAAATTTTTATTAAAATCATAAAAATTGATGAACACCCATATGGTTCCAAGTTGTCAATTACAACGTATTCCTACTATCCTGAGAGTCTGAGTTAATGTATTTCTTACTGTAAATGGGATCCTTTTGAAGTTAAAAACATCACATTGTCTTGAAGATGACTTAAATTTAGAAAACAAGACCGTAATCTTGTTGGGGAAAATGTTTTACCGCTGCATATATCAAGTGTAAAACGCTTCTGATATTGGCTTCAATTTTCAGACAAGAATGATTGATGCAACTGAGCCGTCATTATTTCCACTTTGCTAATATCTCAAGTCAAGTTTTTGTCACACATGCTTAATAACCCTGGAATCTATTCTGTGGTTGAAAAGTGGAAAACTCTGCATCTCCATAGGAGGCTCATCTATCCAACTTGGTGGTTTTAGGTCTAGAGAATGAAAGGTAACAGCTGGAGACTCCGCTCCGGAGTACCTATTTCTAATTATAAAAATTTACCCTCAAACAGACACTGTGTAGTAAGTTCATGTGTGCCTGAGCAGCCGCTGACAAATCCTGGATGTATTTCTCTTCACATTCTCTGAAGTCATTTGTTGAATGTCTGAAATGTCAACTCTGAAAAAGGTTTACATCGAGGGTCAATTGATGCTTAAAGTTGCAGACCACTATCACAAGCAATTCAGGACATGCAAAGGGAAATAGAGATAGCACATGCTATATTACCGATAAAGGCACAAAACCCTCTAAATAAATGCTAATATAGAGCCTGGTGCATACTACATTTCTTTTTGAAGCACGGGTAAATTCCTGGGAGAGTTGGCAAATCAGCCAGGCAGAAAATGACAGATGACACGGACGTCAACATGGCTGAACTACAGCAGCATCTGCATCCACCAATCACAGCTCAACACCATCCATGAGTGACAGTCTGCACCTATGACCTGGCAACCATGTTATGAAACAAGGTGTGACATGAGAGTCCAGAACTCAGACGATGAAGCAGCTGTGGAAGCGTTGAATAAGAATTAGAGTGGGCGTATGAATGAATGAGTCATACTTGGTAATTGTGTGGTATTCAAAAATGATCACAGGATTGATCAAACTGAGGACAAATGGCAGCTATTTCTATTTAAATGTGCCAAAGTGTGAAAGTCAGAGCTGCTTCCTGCCTGATGTTATTTTCCTCCTCTCTACAAAAGCAGCTTCATATTTACCAAAATTCCCATGAAGAGGGCAGAGCTCTGCTTGTGCAGCAAACAGCAAAAGCTTATTTACTTCTCAGAGTAATGTACACTCACTCTGGAGTGTGTGTGTTTGTGCAATAGTGGTATTATCAAAACAGGTCTCTCACTCTGGCTTCGCCAGTTTTGTCTGTTCATGTCCTTGACACAGTTAAGAAGCCTGTCACTGCACACGGTAAATCCTATGGACACAGCGTCCATGTCAAGCTCTTTTTACCTGCCCGTTTCTCTCAAACTGCTGGGTCAACTGCCATTAAAGTCCCCGGTCTCTGCAGAGAAGTGAAGCAAAGCGGAGAGCCGAGGACGGAAAAAGATGTGGCACAAACACCCCTCGGTTCCTCGCCTCAGACCGTTTTGACTAATGAGCCAGTACTGCAGAGGGGTTAACTCCCAAAGGGTGTGCAGGATAACGTCAGTGCCCCCTTCTCCTTGCCCTATTTTCTCTCCCTGTGCTTGTCTGAGTGTGTTTTAGTTTGTGTGTGTTTGGCATGAAGTGTTTGCCCAGTGCTGGGCAGTTTCTTTCTTTCCAGGTCACAATTCAAACCTCGAACTGACAGCAAAAAAGTGGGTCTTGGAGCGGCTCACCGTCTCATTTTAATCCAAGGGAGATGGAAACCAAAAACTGGAAACATCAGCAGAAAAAGTCAAACTGCTGGCCTCACGGCTCAAACACTCGTGACCACAGGAGAGTTGGTTTAATTTCCAGTGAAAGGATAAATCTGCCACTGCTGAGGTGCCTTTGGGCATGACTTTTAACCTTTGATAGGCTGATCACATGCTGGTTGCACTTGCCATTTTCTAAATAAAAGGTGGATGTTGCCCATTAGAGTCCATTAGCTGTTTCATGAGCAGTCATGCTAAACAACCTTCAACGTGGTCCCGAAGGAGTAAAAAATAAAGCAAAACTTCATTTAGTAACTGTAAGCTGTCAGCCAATCATTAAGCTGATCAACTCTTTACTTAGAGAGTCAACTTCTCTGGAATCCAGCGATAAAGCTAACGTTAGCTGCTAACCACACAACTTCATATTCTCTCTTCCCACATGTGTAATATTGTAACTTTCAGACTTTGGAGTCCATTAAAAGGACGTTAAAACAAACAGGTCATCTGAGTAACTAAAGTAATAACTAACCATTCTTATTCTTTTTCATACTTAATAAACAGTCAAATTGATCTTCGCAAATAAACATGCATGCCATATAGTAGATTGTGAGTGTGGTTCTGCAACAATATCCTTGTACAAATAAATGCAAAAAGAGGGAATAACGTCAACAATCCCCAAAAAGTTGGGACGCTGCGTAAAATGTAAATAAAAACAGAATTCAATGATTTGAAAATCTCATGAACCTGTATTTTATGAGCAATGATACATTGGCAACATTTTACTATTTCATGGAAAATATTTGTTCATTTTTATTATGATCACATCAACACATCTCAAAAAATTTGGGACACAGGCAACAAAAGACAGAAAGGGTAAATGGCACAACAAACACAACAGGAGGAGCTTTTTTTTTAATTTTGAATGTGTATAAAAAAAACAAAAAAAAACAACAAAAGTTAAATATCAAAAAACAGACATTCAAAAAGGCAGAAGTAAAAAAACGTATTAAGTCCCACCCCTTCGCCATCAGTAAACACAGTGCTAAAACGCATCCTTTGTACAAATGAATATGATTGAAAAATATTTGGACGTTGCTTCAGCCCGTGCCCAGTCTATAATTTTACCCCACTTGCTGAAACACAAGACCCCCTCGAAGTTTGGTGTGAGTTTTTAAGTTAGATTTTCCTCAGAGATTTTAACCCCCTTCTTTTTCCCTGAAAAGTGTTTGAATATTTAATGGTAGTAAATCATTCTTTGTTTTGTGTGTTTACGTTGCTTGAAACTCTATAATAAGATCTTTAATCATTTCTGACTTCAATAATAAGGCGTCGGTGTGCTCCAGATATTTAACATTATGAATTATTTGTATTGCTCTGTTGCTCGTATTGACAACTAATTAGGTTAACTGGCAACAGGACGGTAGCATAACTGGGTATACAAACAGAATTGCATAGAGGCTGAGTCTCTTATGTAAAGATGGGCAAAGATTCACCTGCAGTTTTTTTTGTTGTGTCGCTGCCATCAAATTCAAAATGAACTAATATTTTCATGAAGTGGAAAATGTCTCAGTTTGAACATCTGATTTGTTGTTTATGTTCTTTTTGGAATAAAATATGGATTTATGAGATTTGCAAATTCTTTTTTTTTTCTGTTTTTATTTACATTTTACCCAGTGTCCCAGTTTTTGTGGATTGGGTTTGTACAATGATTCACATGCTGCAGTGTCCTCAGATCAACCTTTTAAACACTAGGGATGAGAAAAACTACTCTAACCTGATATGACCTGTCCTTATTTTAAGATAAAAGTTAAGTAAACACTACTTATTAAATATATGTGCGTACTTCTGTGAGTGGATCTATGTGCACTCATTCTGAGGGTCAGTCTGCTCTAGGCTGAGGATATTTCATAAGAGTTTATGTGTGATTGTGTGGAGTGTCCACAGGTTAACATGACCACCTGAATGTCCCTTGGACCTATGAAGGACACACTAAACAAGACACAGCCTCCTGCTCACTGTCATCTTTCTTTCCAGTAAAACTTTGGCCCATCATTGCACAAGTAGTTTCATAGCCTGCTTGCTCAGCAGTGGCTGCCATCTCAGATATGGATTTTTTCTTTAGATGGTACTTTTTTCTTTATTTACTCATTTATTGGCAGCTTTTTCAAAATCGATCCTGGATTATACAAGTCCTTGCCCCCTTCCCTCTTTGTCAATTGACCAAAGGACAAGGCTTCGGATTAAAAGAGAATTCAAATTTAAATAAAATGAAAATAATAGAATAAAAGAAGATAAATTGGGGCGAATGGCAAATCAATCCAATGTAAAACTTGCATGAATAGACAAAGAAGAACAATTTATATTTCAAAACTGAAACTCAGTTTCTTTCATCCAGCACCTGAAATATTCATGTGCCAGCTGGGCCCTTAATTTTATTTAAAGGTCTGAAAATTTATGGACGGCAAGTTTTCTGAAAGCTAACGATATTCACACTAAGGTGTTTGAAATGGGGAGCAAAGCCCATTGACGCCCATTTTCACTCAAGTATTTGCATGACAAGGACATGGTTTTAATGCACATCATTCAGCATGCTGATTACTCACCTACACCCACCCCCACTACTTCCCAGACTGCAGTTGAAAAATTCTTTGAAGTTCTTGCCTTGAGTGGAAATAACACTGAAATGTTTACACTTGAGTCACTTCTCTCAGCAAAGGATCTAAGCCAGAATTCCTTCTCATGGGAGCTTAAATTACTGCTGCTTCCTTAGCTTTTATTCATGTGTGGAACTTTTCTAATCTGATTTCCTGTGGGTGCATCCTGAAGTTCACACCAGAACACGCATCACCACATGCAGATACAAATCTGTGTCAGCTTTGACTTCATGGAGAGTGCAGACGACTCACGGATGAAGATTACTTCTTAATTCCCTCCCCACATACCGTAAGACTGACATTTATCCATGATGCATTTTCACACTTTAAGTAGGGCTCAAACTCACAGACACACAAACACATTCACTTGCGCACTAGAGTCTTATTACACCTCCAATTAAAATGAGACTGTGTCCACACTGCTGTCAGAGTCAAATCCCAACTTCTTGGATAGTTGCCCTTTTCTTCAAGAAAAGCCAAGAGCCAAAACTTCCTCCCTGGAGTGAATATTTCTGCGGAAGCGGGGATAGATAATGGCTAAAAAATGACCCTTACAACGCTGAACGTTATAAAACACAATGATGTCTTGGGAAAAGTACCCCCCCCCCCTCCTCCCTCCAACTCCACATGTGGAACAGAAGAAGTGGAAGAAATTCAGTGTCTCATTATTCAAGTGCTCTTACAGCTGTAAGAGTTTGATCTAACCTTGTCACCAGAGATTTTGAAATACTCAGATCCAAAGAGCCTTGAACACAGCTAATACTGGAGCCGGTGTATTGCTCTGCAGCAGCCACAAGCAGATCGATGCTGCCACAGCCTACATTAATCAGCCAGCAGCGAGCTCTGCCCACACACGGAGAGCCTTCAGGTGCAGTTGCCGATCATCAAACTGGACCCCAAAGTGAGCTTTTCAGACTGACAGCCACTGAACTCATGGCTCCGGTCAATGCGTCACTCCACAGCAACAACTGTGGCCGTTTCTCAGAACTATCAGCCTCTGCATCAGACAGACGGAGTCAAGATAACTGCACTGCAACCCTTTTCCAGATGAGTTTTCTCCCATAAAAAGACATGGGACTTTTTTTGTGTGCTGTTTTTTTAAAGTGCTTCAAAAGACACCAGAATAGTTTTCTCCATTAAACCCCCTCGTATCTGATTTAGATTAACTTAGCAGCATACAGTAAATCACAGCAATTAAAGCAAGGATTGTTTGTGGACTATGAACGATTACAATCTCACTCAGCTGCCAAACAAGTAACCCGAGTCATTTGTCCCTGCCTTCATCTGAAGCATGTGTCGCAATGTGCCCCTCACTGAAACAAATGCCATGTGACGTGATCTAAATGTGGACCAGAAATAATCAGCACCTCTTCCTCTGGCATCAACTTTGACTGACCTGCACGAGTTGTGCAGGTCTCTGAATTTCTTGTCCACTACTGCCACCATGTGGTAGTTTAAAACTAAAAAAGATATTAACAAACACGTTTAGACTTTTTCATTTGTTTGTGTGGATCACAATGTTTTTGCAGGTCTGGTTTGAGCTGATTTAAGCAGAATTACTACAGGGTTTCAGTAGGTTTTGTAAAGATTTGGGGTTAATAGACTTATTTTCCTTTCTAAGAAGATTTTTGTTTCAATGGATTGTTCATAAAGGCTACTGATATTTTAAAGCTCTTACACAGAATTTTAGATATCAGAAAACGAAAAATACTGCTGATAACCTGAATAAAATCATTATTCTGCAGTTTTCTAGGAATAAACTGCTATACACTGACAAAGTATAGCAAGTTGGCTTGACTTAAAAGAAAAAGGTATGCAAACTCATCGCATCAAAAAGAAAAGTTTTGCCAAACTTACTTGATAAATCTTAGAGTTATAATTAGAAGGTTGTACAAGTCCATATCATTAAAAGCGCAGCTTCATGAAAACACATATTTTTAAGTTCAGTGCACAAGGTGATCATAATTTAACATTACTTCAGATAATGAACATGATAATGGGGGGAAAGGGAAGTCTGAGCTTCTCTGATTAGGCTGCTGCCCCCACGACGCGACCCTGAACTCAAATGGTCCTTAGAACAGATTTACACCTGGACGTGGTGCGTGTGATGCTCGATAACATGCTATTATATAATCATATTGTTATATTATAGTTGATCATTAGTATATGGGTAAGCTGAATTCTTAACATGTAGCTTTAACACTGAATCAGATTGCACAGTTAAATAATACGAGTAAAATATCTCCATTTCTAATCATTGATCAGCTTATCAATGAGTAATTGAAATTACATCAAATAAATGAAAAGTAGTTTTAATCGTCCATGGGAAATTTCTAAAAAAAATAATCTAAAAATAAAATGAGAAATGCAAGTTCTTGTTCGGGCTATTTCCCCTGTAGAGCACAATTTGCTTCAGATGTGATAAAACCTTGACTAAATGTTCAGCTATATCAATTAAATATATGCTAATTATCAAATGTTGCAATTTCCAGTTTTACTTGGATACAAACTATTTAGATTTGGTTTGTAGGTTGACCTCAAAATACCTGAAAGCAACATTTAAAGATTTCAATTTCATGTGTGCACACTTCATACTAAACACTACTGAACTTAACAGAACTGTAACTCACCATGTTTCTTACCCGAGGTAGATGGTTTGTATGACATCACTAATCTGATTCTAAAAGAAACCAGATTAACTCGCTGTGTTAATTCACCTGCATTGTCAGTCATGCAAGATCTGGGACCTGTACTATAAACCACATTCACAGAGACGAGGTCATCTTTACATGATCTGCTTTAACCAAACCCCCTAAGGCACAGGTGTCAAAGCCTGGTCCTCGAGGGCCGCTGTCCTGCAGGATTTCAATGTTTCCTTCTTCACACCTGACTCAAATTAAAATGAACAGCCTATGAAACTCTGCACAATTACTCATTCATTTGAGTCAGGTGTGTTGGAGCAGAGATACATAGAAAACCTGCAGGATTCCAGCCCTCGAGGACCGGAGTTCGACACCCCTGCCCTAAGGTATCAAGATGGTGTTTATCAAACAAATCAACCCAGACTTTACAATTCCACATGTTCATCTAAAGTGTACATTTGGAACTTTATAAATCAGCAATAATATATTTTCCCACAAAATTCTAAAAAGTTGCTCTTTGTATCAAATTACGTAAAAGCTGTTAAAAAAAAAAAAAAAAAAAAACTGTCACTGTTGTAATTGTCCTGAAGGCTTAAATTAGATTTTAGTAGATTCACATTTTCTAAAAACAGATTTGTAGATAAACCGAAACGTATCCTACCAACTTCATTTAACTCAGTAAGACTAGTAAATAATAACCTTAAATATTTATTACACTTTAAGTAAATTTGAGAGAAATCAAGCTCCATGAGTATCATATTTATTTCTCTAATGAAGATGCTTCTGGCAATTAAAAAGAAAAAAAAATGTAGTCAGTCTCAAACTTTGGTAAGGAGGCAGCACCCTCCACGTGTATTAGTCTTTCATGTCCCAACCTTACTTACCGATTTCAGGCCAGCCTAGACATCAGTTCTCAAATCATAATTAAGCAATTGCAAAATGCATTTATACAAAAAACATTTATATTAAAAAAAGCCACAATACACAAGTTTCAAATACAAGTGAAAGTTATTTATTGAACAGAATTCCATAGACAAAATAAAAATCACTGTAGAAAATGCAAATGGTAACTGGATTAAACTACAATAACTCTTCTTCTACGCAGTTCTACAGGTTTAAGGCTTCCCAGAAGTTATACTGAGCAATGCGCAGTAAATGTCACCTTATGTCAGTCATCAAGACAGACCTTTGTGTCCTGCTCCTCTCTCGGCCGAGGCATGTCTCCAGACAGGCAGGACCTGGAAAACGCTCAGACAACAGTGACTGTGGAAATCGCTCCATTCAGCACCAACATTGTATCAATGACAATGCAGTGCAACAGAATACCTGCCCGGGTTTTACCTGGATTTCACAATCCTTGGGCCAGACCAAGCGCGGCTGGGGCGACGATTCCTCCGAGACGCAACTCAGGGCTCAGGAGCGCCCCCTACCGGGCGGGCAGCGTCCACAGCGCCGCTGTGGGACAAATAAAGCCCAAAACCATGAATCGTGCAACACGTCACATCATATGCTTGACTACAAAAAACACAACACAAGCGCTTGTATGTACAATACAACAATTCACACCTTTTCTTTTTTACATGTCCTTAACAGTCAGTACTTGAGAAGAGCCCCAACTCAGTTTCACGAGGCCACGCGGAACCAGTTCATTCCGGTTTCCAAGCAAAGCCAAACGTTTCCTCAAAGTCCCTCTGTTGAAAAGCAAGACAGCCATCATAGTCACGGTCCAGTTCCGCGTACACGCTACTGGGGGAAATAGACCCACTATTAATGTGTGCGGGTGTTTCACGTGAAACTAACGGGATCATGTCGGTCTTCATGTCTTCATACGCTTTACTCATCAGATACTGCGTTGTGTTTTGGGGCGCTTTAGCTCCAGCTGAAGGGTGGGTTTCGTTTTCCTTGAAGGCGGACTCCCTTTCTTCAGTCCTTGTGTCTACAAAGAGTTGTGCAAGTTTAGCCAGATGTGTCCGTCTCTGGCTCCGGCGGAGGTATTTCCGGTTGGCCCTCGCCGTCCGGTACTGACAGTGTTTGAGGGCCGTGTCCTCCTCGGGGGCCACGCGGAACAGCTTCAGTTTCAGAGAAGAATCAAGCGTCGTGGTTTGTCGCAGATAGTCGGTTTTTACAAGCTCCGATGTGGTATCCATGTTGTTTCTACACATTTCCAAGAAAAAAGTTTGGGGAGGACAAAAAAAAGGCCTTGATCTGGCAGAGTCGTCACCTTGGTCAAAAAGCTGGTTGGTTGTCTTGAATTTAAAAACGTAAAACGCCCTGAGAAGTCTAATGATAATTACTCCTTTAAAAGACGGAAAAAGTTAAGTTTCTCAAAAAATATTGTTCTAAATAAGAGGAGTTCAGCTCACACGTCGTACGAGGACTTCTCTTCCTACAATATGGCGTGAAACGTCCGAGTCACGTTATATTTACAGACGGAAAACACCCACAATGCTTTGCTTTTGTTGGCCTGAATGATGGTGCTGCCCCCTGCTGGTGTGGAGTGATGTCAAATAAAATCATAGGCCTCATTTGATTGAATTAAAAAAAAAAGAAAAAAAAAAAAAACAAACCCAAAAGAACGCCGTGCAGGAAA
>JBBBVU010000025.1:16703754-16722090 GCA_037177055.1 Atherinosoma microstoma
TAGATAGATAGATAGATAGATAGATAGATAGATAGATAGATAGATAGATAGATAGATAGATAGATAGATAGATAAATTAAATCGGGGGATATTACCCACATGACCTTTCATATAAGCAATCAACTGTTTTGCCTCTAGAAAACAAATATGGTTGTGACTCATTAACTGATTTATTTCCAGTCATACTAATCTGTTGTTCTCACAGCCACGTCCCACATATCCAGTTATGCCACCTCACGACACCGCAACCCAGTTTATCCTCTCCAAACAACCCCACTGAAACAGGCCTGGGGCACATTTTCTTTCAAGCAACATTTTAAGAGTTCATTTGAAATTTTCTTGACAATCGTATGAAGTCACAGTAACTGACTGGCGGGGAGTTCCAGGCATTAAAACTCTTCTGCTTACAATGCAGCCCTCTCATCTCTCCCCAGGTCACCACAATTTGCTCACTGATTCTTTTAACCACAACAATTTGCATGAGAGTTGAATGAAGTGAAAAGTCACAGGTGACAATGACCCTATTGACCAGCAGGACGTCAGACTGGGTAATGACCCCAGACTGAGAAGTGTAAAAACCTGCAATCCTTTTGAGAGTTATAATGATGACAGATTCACATCAAAATAAAAGGGTGAATGGGGTTCCCATTTCACTGGCCTTAAAGTGTTACTGGTTTTTTTGTTTACATTAGTTGTCATATTTACAGAGTCTCTTGACATTTCTCTGCTTTTAAATGGGAATGATTCATTTGGTAAAAAGAGAAGATAAGAAGGGGTTCGACTACTGTAATAATAATGCAATAAGGAAATAGTAAAAATTCCAAACCATTATTGTCTCAAGTGATATCAGAGTTCAGAAACTGTGAAACAGTGTAAAATGGTGATAATGACAGAGCAACATGATGAAATATCAAATGTTGACACTGCAATTGGTTCAAATTTGATTCCATAATCAAATTTAAACTAAATTCAATACAATTTGAACTTAATTTGATAATGCATCAAGAAGAGTCAGAAAGAGTTGGGAATTTCAGTGCAAGCAGTTGATGTAAATGGTCAGAATATGCTGGAGAACGATACGATACATCTGCTTTCTTGTTCTGTTTTCTTTCCCCATTAAAAAAAAAATGCATTTAGAGATTTAAAGTTTTAAATAACTAATGCCTCTCCCAAGAGGCATTTTTCAAACCCAACCCACATTTTACAAGTCAGCCAGCCAATTACATTGTTTGGTCTCCTTTGTGTTTGCTAGCATGTAAATGCTCGTCACACCTCCATCTTTTGTTTTTGGTTTCAAAGAGGCTATTAAAGCAAAACACAGCACATTTCTTTTTACTAAATATCAATACTCTACACTCATGTTTTGGCCTAAGAGAAAATCAAAGTTGTGTTTGGGAGAGGACTTAATCAGATTCTCTCATGCTTTGTGTGTGTTTTATTTATATTTGTTATCATTCTGCAGCTCATCCTGTGCTTGATGGTGGGAAAACAGCCAGAAGATGAATCTCCCTCACAGGGATTTGCAGATGATACTGTATTTCGCTGTGTGTTCACAACATTCCTATAAAATCTCATTCCTATTTCTCTTTCTTGCCTGGGCATACAAGATTGCCTTGTGTTATTCACAAACTGAACTCAGATTAGAAGGAAAATGAGTTGCATTTTTGCTCAGTTTCAAAATGCTGTTGCATGTTATGCTACTCAGATATCCTCAGAGTTATGTATTAAAAATGTACATACTTGCAAATATCTTCCTTTGAGTAAGGAGCGTCTTTCATGTAACTTTTTAAAATGTAGAGGTCTTTTTTTCCCCTTTCTTCTCCCATCATACTTTTCTTTGAGGATTTAAAGTTCATCCATAGCAGATTTTATAGTAATCTTAATGTTAGAAATTAAAAAGATAATATCTACAATTACTGTATGGGTGTACATGAGGGGGATAAAGCTGCTGGAACAGGCCATGCTTTGCTTTCTATCAATATTTCAATGCTTTACATCAGCACTCCTGCTTTCTCAACCAATTATTTGGAGTCACTTTGTAATGTTTTTCAATGGCTGACTAATCTCTGTGATGTAATGCTGACAGTTTCAATTAGTTATGGCCAAAATAAGTTGTGTTTATCTGCTTTATCAGCTTTGTGGAGGATTTTCCTCTCTTGGTGGGGTCACAGGAAAGGGTTGGATTGAACAAATACCTTTTAGTCCTGAAACTGTTGGGATTTTTAGAGAACAAGGATAAAGCGCTGGAAGAACAGGAAGTGGTAACAATTTAAGATCTCTGACACAGCATGGAAAAAAAAAATGTTTACAAGAGACAATTCCAATCCCAAATATGCCTCCATTTGTTCATGTCGGTCGAAACAGAAGAATATGGGACCTCTGGTGGTTGTGGCAGCAATTACGTGTGAATTGTAAAAATGGTGTCTTTGAAGGTAGCAGTCATGTTAAAAAATGGGACATATTTTAACCTTAATAATTATTTTGTAACCTCTAACTATGTAGCTTTTTCTAACCTTAACAGGGAAGTATCAGTTTTGTTTACATAAAACCCAAGTAACCAAAATGGCATCCATGAGGGGAACTGTCCTAAAAAGAATGTATTTTAGTCTTAATCATGTTCGTTCTTTAACCTAAGTGATTCTGATTTCTGTCAGTGTTTAAGTAAAGTGTTATATTATTGACTGAAATTAACCATGATGCCACTTGTTGATCTTGATCTTGAATCACGGATGCATTCATATTTAAAGGCACTGCTGACTAATGTGCCATCCGACATTGCCTCATACTTCCTTATGAGGATTTTGTGGTTTGAGAATAATGTCTGCTTCAATGTGACACCCTTGGTGACACTCACCTGCCACCTTTAGGGGGCAGTATGGACATTTTCAGCAGTGTGGGGCATATTTAAAGCCCCACCACTGACACTGTCCTTAATGATGGCACATTTTTAATCTGTCTTACATACTGTCTCTTTATTTAGCTCTCTCCAGTGAGTAAAAGTCCATCGGATGTCTTGTGTTATTTCTTGCTCTGACCTTTTCTCTCTTGCTTTTCCTTGCACCCTCTGATTTTGTCCTCTTTGGTTTATTGGCTGAGTCACAAAGAGTGCATATTCAAAACTGCCACTGTGTTGATATTCAGTTGCTAGCATGTGACAGGGTGCCAAAAAGCAAAATACTGCTGTAAAGTGATGCGCTGGGATGGAAAGAGTGAAGAGCAGTTTCTCAGCCTCAGGATGCTACTGGGCAATGTCGGCTTCAGGAATGTACAAGTCACCGTGCCAGTACAGAGTTTTAAAGTCGGGAAGTTATGTAGTCCTGCTTTAAGAGTTTAAAATGTGAAGGCGCATCATGATATGTTACATGCTAGGGTGGGAGTGCCATCTTCAAGGGAATGTTCTACTGTTAACTCCGCTTAGGACAGTTGTCTGGTTAAGTTTTGTTTTGGTTTGTTTAGACAGAGAAGCTGGACTTTATCAGGGGTAACTGAATTAAATTATTAAATAGGGCTTAAAGGTATCTGGTAACACTGTGCAGAAATTCAATCCCTTGTAAAATCCGTCTCCCGTTTTTTCTTTAAAGCTAATTTATTAAAGTGAACAAATGATAAAACTTCCATATACATTCAGCAATGAGTCATGAGGATTTTATGAACCAATTTATTGATAGTAAAAATGGGATTTAATATTGAAGCTCGGCTCTTTTTTGTTTTGTCATATTAAAGGCAGTGGGCATATGTGCTTGGAATAGTTTTAAGGATTATTATTGGACTGGGGTGTAACTTTAGGAGTTGATCCTGCAGTTTGAGAACAGATACACTATTTCAGTGTTATAATTCAGGATCTATGCATGTACAGTAAAAGACAGTCTTGGAACACATGATAATACAAAATGGAATCTTAATAAACACATGACATCAACTTTGCATTCTCTATGACCTTACAACTGGGTGCAAACCTTACAGAACCTATTATGACACACCTTGTTATCATTCTCATTAGAGGCCGTTGCATAAAACAATTTGTTACGGAGGTTTCTTTTAAGCTAACTTTGGTGTTGCACATTTCTTTTGATGACCTAATTTTTGCAAATGTATGATGCAAAGAACAGAGAATTTAATCTAAATAGACTTTGATTTCACATGTACATAACAGCAGATGCAGCTGGTGCAGAGTCTTTAAGAGAGAATTTGTGTAACTTCATGTTTGTGATTTACATCAGAAGTGCAGCTGTGAAATAGAATACAATCTTTTCAATTTGAGATATAAACACGTTCACTGAACGCTTGACAGCAGCTATAAAGTTGTAGCTGCCTCTGTAGGAATGTGATCTTACCTCTAATAAGTCTATATCTTGTCTCGGTTGATAATATCTGAGAGCTATATTGCTTTTTAATCTTACTGCTTGTTTCAGTTTCTCAAAGAGCTCATCTGGAACCTACATACTGTATATGGGGAGCTTTTTTCTTTCTTTTTCCCCACCAGTGTTTATAGGACGCATGAAGGCCTGTGTGTGTGTGTGTATGTCTGTAGCACTGTGTGTGAGTGATATTCATAGGAGCTGGGCACGGTTCAAGTTTCCTCCGCAGTGCAGTGGCTTTCTGGAGGGCGAAATAGAGACAGATTAACTGAATGGCCCAATACACACAGCGTTCACACCGTCTCATATAAGCTACAAGCCTGTATCTGCCCAAGGTTAACAGTAGCTGCCCTGAGCATGACACACATTTAGATATTGATGTCCTTAACAGAGCAACACAAGAAAAATGCCACTATTTAAATCTGATCCCTCGGTTTTTCATTTTCATTTCATTTACTGGCAAGTTCAGCATGCTGATTTTGTTTCTATGAACATAAACCTCCATCGTGCCCACACACATCTCTCACTTTCATTTTGAAGATAAATCTCCTTCCTCGCTAGCATCAAGTAACATATATCTGCACACAAGAAAGGCCATCTGAAATGCTGAAGCCTGGCGCAATACATCAGCTTTTTTCACATTTTTCATTTCTTACCCCGACAACTGACTCAATGATTTGTAGTGTTCAAGAACGGCAGAAGTGCCTCTTAAATCACACACTGACAACAACTGGTGGTAAGTTTGTGTTTATGTATAGTCCCATGTTTGTGCATTAGACAGAGAAAGACATTTTTCATTAAAAATTATTACTGACATATTGTTGAACTTAACTCAATATTCAGATAATGAATCTAGAATTTTTTCATTTGTTTTGGATCAAAGAGAACAAATTCTTGAAAATTAAAATGGCCCCTCTCCTTTAAATTTAAACAGTTTTAAAGCAACACTACATAAGTTTCTGACCATAAAACTGTGCTTTTGACTTATTTTGATAGCATGCTGATGTTCAGCAGGTACATACCTGGAGCTGTCATTGCCCCGGACCATCCTGGGGATAAGAAGTGACAGAGGTGTAAGAATAGAGCCAAGATTGGAATGACTTCTACTAGCTGGAGAGAGCTCAGAAAAGAGACAGGATACAAGACAGATGCCGAGTTGGCCTTTGTCAGTGGGTGCCAAAATGCAAAAATCAGCTGAAGTTCAGAAGTGCTGCTTCGATGTAGCAAAGTCATAAACTTTCGTTTTAACATATGAGTGTAGAGATCCCATTTTATACTCATTTAAAAGCTGTTCATTTAATTTTGGGGACTACAGAAAGTCCATAAGCTTTAACAGTACAATCTCATGACAAAACACGAAATGAAAAATACTTTATTAATCCCAAAGGAAAATTGCAATGAATGTATTACCAACGTAGTTTAAAACTGCAGAAAAAATCATTTTGATACAGGTGAAGGGAATTAATGTAGGCTGTAGATTGTGCTACTGTTCTTTAATAAACTTAATTATTATCTTTAAGGCTATAACCATCCCGAGAATTTACAAAAAAAATCAAAAAATTAAAAAGAGGTAACTGTATTCATAAAGTTGTCATCTTTATTATATATAATGACTTGGTGTTATTTTGATAATTGTGCCATAAACAGCAGGCAGTGAAAGAGTTGTTTTTGTCAGGTTTGGTACTTGTTGCCATGCCAACAGACTGAACAGCACAGAATATCTCCATCGTTCAGTCGAGTAACAGAGGGATCTCATCAGCACCCTTTGTGTCATTTTCACGGAGGATTAACTCCACTACCTCCTGTTGCTGCCCACCCCTCAGTTTAGTTCCATCCAGTTCACAGTGTCTTTTTGGTCCTAACAGGCTCCAGTCCCATACGCCCACTGACCACCTGCTGCACCAGTTTGTAATCTATCAACCAGGCAGACTAAACAGATGATAAGCACAGACAGCGGGTTTCAGTGTGTGCTTATTGGGAATAAAGTGGGTGTAAATAGGAATTTGGGCTTTTTTGTTGTTTGAGATGAATGCTGTTCTATGGTACATCCTGTTCCTGTGTCTGCAGCGAGCTCTAATCAAGTGGCTCTGTATGCAATGCAATGCACAGTGTGTGCGCTTTGCTGAAGTGAGACGAATGTAGTCTCTCTTAGCACTCACCTCATTGTACTATTACCCTGTCTCTAACGGGATGTGGCTAATGAGAACTATAAATATCCTAAAGCAGACCTGGCTGGTGCTCACAAGACCACTACCTCTGTACACACACTCACACACATGCATGAGTCTGCTCTAATTCCCACAGCTCCTCCCACAGAAACTGACAAGAAAGGAAGAGAGGAAAAACGAGGGAGGAAGAAAGCAATAAATTATAGAAGAAAGCTCCTCAGTAGTCAGATGCAGACCCCTGCTCGTACTCCCCCTCCTCTCCTTTCCACCCACTTGCTCCAAAACTTTGCTTGTATGCCTTCCAGCTCCAACATGAGTCACAGTATTGTGTGGGAGTTGAGCGTTCTCTCTCAATAACTGTGATTGCATTTTCAACAACAGTAATTCAGAGAGGGGTGAAACAGCTTGGTGGGCGGAGCGGGAAGGGAAAGAAAAAAGTGCTGAGGCGTTAATCGATCATGCAAACAGCACCCAGACTGGTCATTTATATTACTGCATGTGCACATCTGAGCATGCGCAAAAGTACACAGTCTAATGAGAATGAAGAGGTTTTGCAATCTCAGTGCGTTTGCTAAGCAACAGGGAAGCTTTCTTCAGAAGCTCCGCTTCTTACTCTTCAAAAAGTAAAGAGCCATTAACATATGATTGATTTCTACCATGAGGGTTAATTCTTTCTGTGTTCTGATTGTTGTTTCCAGGTTTATATAAAAGTAATCACCTTGTGAATGCCTCTGTACATTTTGAGACACCACTGTAACAGATGTACATGTATATAAAAAGGATGTAGAATGCATTAGCTGAAATGGCATCTTGATATCAATTATCAACTAATGACGATATGATGATGAAGATTATTCCAAATACTAAAATCTCCGTACTGAAACATTATAGGCATAATGGAGAGGAAGTCTTCAGAGATATATCTGTTACATCTTCACTTCAGTAATTAGATTGATGCTGATGTGTCCCCAGACTGGATACCATTAGACATCACAGTGATTATAGCACAGATGGATAAGGTTTAATTAATCTTCAGCTCCAGATAAAAAGGTGCTCCTATTCTGTGCCCCACACCATTCCACCAAGCCTCTCATGTGAAAGAAAAACTGATTATGAGGTAACCATGATGGGAACAAAAACCTAAAACCTAACATATTTAGTCGCTTTCTTGTTTATATCCATGCACAGAAAAACAAAACATAAAAAAAGGGGAATTTTATTTGCTTGTACTTCCTTCACTCTCTGGATAAGCAGCATGTCATATGCAGAAGTGTCTATTTTAAATGAGCAAAACATGAGGAAAAAGTAAGGAAATGTGTGTTTGGTGGATGATTTCCTTGTTGCAACAATGCCTCTTGGAAAGACTGTTTATTTACCATTTAAATGGTGCCACTTTTGTAAGGAAAATGCATTTGTGGGATAAATAGCAGAGATGAGTATGTGGGCTGTTGCCATGACAAAGTCCCCAAATTTCCTCTGCCAAGGCGAAACAGCTACATATGGAATTGAAAGTTAAAAGAAAGTAAATAGTTTGGAGTAGTGACCAAAAGAACGAGATTGCAAATACAAGCGGCAAAAATGAGTTTCCTCCACAGAGTGGCCGGGCTCTCCCTTAGAGATAGGGTGAGAAGCTCGGTTATCTGGAGCCGCTGCTCCTCCACATCGAGAGGAGCCAGATGAGGTGGCTCGGGGATCTAGTTAGGATGCCTCCTGCACACCTCCCTGGTGAGGTATTTTGGGCACGTCCCACTGGGAGGAGACCCCGGGGTAGACCCAGGACACGCTGGAGGGATTACATCTCTCAGCTGGCCTGGGGGCGCCTTGGGATGAGCCGGCCAATGTGGCTGGTGAGAGAGAAGTCTGGGCTTTCCTGCTTAGGCTGCTGCCCCCGCGACCTGACCCCGGATAAGCGGCAGAAGATGGATGGATGGAAAAAATAAAATGAAAAAAATACAACCCAAAATGTATTAATCGCTGGGGAAATAATAAATTCTATTCATAGCTATTCAGAGAAACTACGGAAATATTGACATAATTGTTTTTATAAACTGCAGATTTTATATGTTTGAAAATGATTAGTTACTGTGTTTAGTAGAATATGTGCCTTGGTGATGAGTCCTGTGTCAGAAAAATGACACAGGAAGGGAATCACAAGGATTTCTGTCACCCTTGTAATTGCGGTTTATGAGTAACAGCATTATCCTCCTCAAAGTCACAGGAAGTTTTTTTCTGTTGACAAGATTAATTCTCATCATTCTCATCAGGCCCATTTTTGAATAAACACCAGCATATCTTGTTTTTTACACTAACCATATATTTTAATTGACAAATGTATCTTTTTTCCCAAACCCCCTGCTGTTCTTTGAAGATAACAAATCTTTGTCTTTGTGTGATTCACTGGAAAACCAATGAAGAAAGTCTGGCTGTGAGATGGTGACGACAGCATGTGACTGAACCAAGAATATTGTGGTTACTTGCTGGTTACACAGTGCATTCTTTCCCCAGCTCTTGTGACCCATTTATAATTCATCCTTATGCTGACACAGGGATACTTGGGAAGAAAAAAAAAAAGAAAATGTGCATGTTTCATATTTCACATGAAACGATAATGATGTGGTTTCTATTGTACAAACACACGGCAAGTATGGAGAGTATAATTCCATCTTAAATAAACAACTTTACCTAAATGATAGTTAAGCTTAGAACAATTTGGTGTGATCAAAAACCTTTTCCAGTTTTTTTGTTGCAGAAACTAAAACCCCAAAATGACCTTTGAATTGCTTTGGGTCTTGATTTAAAATTAATGTTTTTCACTTGAAGTAAATCCGCTTTACGTCACCTCACAATTTGCTTTTTTTGGGTCTGTTCTCCATGTTCCTCCCTAAAACTATCTCTGATTCTTCTCTAGGTAAAAAAGAAAAGGTACATATCGCAACCCTCATGACTATCATGACAGCGCCATAAACATTAAAACGTAGGAACTCAGACATGGCTTGCAGTCAAGAAGTGAGTATGATGGTTAACTGTAACATGACCGGTTTGCTCCGGTCTGAAGGAGCTTTATCTAATCCAGCAGACCCATTATTTAAAGCTCAACCTCAATTCCGCATTGCTTGAAAAAACTCGGTAACATCAGGGCATAACTGTTTCTCATCAAGGGAATTTTTAATACTGGAGAGTATCACTGAAATGTGTGTGATATTCTACCACAAATATCCAGGGATAACTTCATCCCACAATTATCACATAACTATGTTTTTGCTTCTGTCTTTCAAGGGAATAATCCATTTCGACCTTTTTGCTTTTTAAGCGCTTTCTTAGTTTTAATTTCTTTCTCTATATGACCCAGGAAGCTGGATATTGATTAACCATTAAAGATTCAAATGAATGGCTGGTGCATTTTGTGAACCACCTCCCCATTCCCAAAGCTTTTAGATTCATTGATATTTCTCAGCATGCCCTGGAGAAATCCATTTTGGACTACTCTTGAATTTGCCCATCTCATTATCCTGTCTGGTGTCAGCCCCAACTGGCGCCAAGCCAGTTACCTCATTCAGAATTTAATTTGGTGCAGAAAGAACAATGCAACTCGATTTCCTTGTTGCCACCTTCTTTTCTGTGACTCCTCACTCTGCATCTGTTCCTGATGGACTCCAACCCATTAACCTGCTGTCTCTCGCTTGCTGAGCAGTGTCCATACGTTTTCACCGTCGGAGCTGCAAAATGGAGACAGGAACTTTCCTTTAAAATAGATCAGGTCAAACAGATGGAGTTACTAAGTTGAAAGATTAGAGATGACTCTTTAAGAGAATGTCCAACATTTACAGCTTTTAAAATACAACTAAAACCAGTTTTGTGGTCATTTTCAACATGTGAATATTTTAGAATCTTAGTGTCATATTTAATGTATTATTCTTTTACTGTATTAACATTTCATTGTCTTCTGGTATTGTGTGTCTTTCTTTTACCTGCCTATAGGGACTACGGCTGGTGAATTAGCTTGCTAGCTATAATCTGGCATGTTTACCTCTATTGTGTATAGATGTTCATTAACATGCACTGCCCTTATCAGATAAAATAATTGAATGCATACAAATAAATATGTAAACAGGAAAGTGATATTCATAAGTTTACAGAGAAGCAAATGTTTGTCCTCTTGAGCTGGAGGGTGAAGTGGTGGAGTTTTACACTCATCCTGGAGACCAAAGTACATTTTATTCCAGCTTTACAAATGCTTTCCTTTTTTTTTTCTTTTTTTTTAACCCCAAACGCGCTTGGTTAGCTGAAAATAAATGTCCTGTTTTAAAAAAAGGCAAACTTATCAACATATTTACAGCATTTTAGAAGTCTGTCCATTTGCAACAGAGACAAATATGATGCAGTGTTAAAAGAAAACATGAGCAGAAACAGAGGTCAAGATGGGTGTAACAAACAACTGCAAAATAGTGGTGGGCGGGTCAGCCCAAATATTGACAATACTGATACCAACATGGGCATTCATATTGCTCGATACCAGGATAATGAGATTAATACTATAGTTTCGGTTTCTCTCCGGTATGCAGTATCTCCACTGCCGCATTTTCATCTTAGAGGCGACCTGGCTGTCTGTCAATAAGTGCTGCTGCTTTCAAGCGCCACTCCTGTCACAGGGTGGGGCGGGCACACTTTGATCTTCCTCTCCTCTTCGTGTTTTAATGTTGCACCATCATGTGACTCAGCAGTGCCAGGCATTCCAACAAGCAAGCTCATCCAGGCCACCAGCACACACACAAGCAGAACTGAGACAGTTCAGAAGAATGGCAGAGAGGAGGAGGAGCACGGTGTGGCTATATTTTCAGACTAAAAATGAAACAATGGCAAGCTGTATGAATTGTATAATATAATTCAGCAGTTTACCTTAGATATTAAACAGCATTAGTAAGACTGATACTGAATCCTGCAGCAAAAATCCCACACAGTAAAAATTTTGTTTCATGAATTAAAGTTCATCAGAACAACTCTGCTTATTTGGCCATTCTTGGTTTGAATTATTTCCCCACAGTTGCAATTTGCTAAATAAGCAAATTTAAAGAATGGCTCAAGTTGTACAAAATCTCATCTCCATTTAGATCATTTAGACTGAGCACAAGGGCCATCTCCAAATTGGCCTGCATCCTTTGGAAAGCATCCCAGAGGCTTTCTGCTTCCCCCCTCATGCTGGCTTGGCAATGTTATATATTATAGATTGGATGTAGGGAAAAATGGCCTTGCACCAGGGACAAATCAAGAACACAGAGCAATAGACAACAGCTTCTCTCTCTCTTTCCATTTCTGTGAACAGAAATATGTAATTTCACCACAAGCCCCTCAGTTTGTCATGTGGATGACCCAACAGTAATAAAACACTTTAAGCCACATACTGAAATTAGTCATGCAATTTCAATTTCAGCATTTATCAACTATTCCATTTGCTTATTCAACTGCAAATTTTTGTGTATACTTTGACCAGTCTTAATCACTGCAATCAGCTCTTTAAGAGACTGAAAAGATCAAATTTCCTCACTTTTCCATAAAGTAGAAAAGCTCTTTGTGGTTGACTGAATACCTTAGACACTCCTACTTCACTAATTGAAAATGTGCACTGCTCACTTACTAGTCTACCTCATTATTTGCCCATAATGTCTTCATTGGGGAAAGTGTTACAAGTGACTGGCCAATCCCACAGCTTTTATCAGTGCAGCCCCATGCCCTAATTGGCCATGGGGGCCTGCTATTGGATGTAATAAGAGCTGACATGGGGCGCCGGTGGGGAAGCATGTTTGTGTTTTCATGTCCCAGAGGCCTCTCCGCGGGGTTGGGTCCCCCCACTTCTTCTTCCCCTGTGCAATTACAGGAAGCAGAGAGCTCCAGCAAGGATACTGTGTATGTGTGTGTGTGTGTGTGTGTGTGTGTGTGTGGGGGGGGGGGGCTTGAGAGTACTGGCCTATATCAACTGAGAAGATTAAATATAAATCAGAGAGAATGAAAAATGGAAAAACCGAAAAGAATTTTGGGGAAAAAAAAGAAGTCTTTTAGTCTTCCTTGATAATCCATATAAGGCTTTTTGGGTCAGCTCTCATAGTGTTTATCTAGGGTTTAAAATAGATGAAATGACAGGTCATTATTTACTCAAATTGAAATGAAATCCAATGTTCACAAAGGATATTTTCTGTTTTCTTTCTGTGTGAAACAACCACATATTGAGAACTGAGTACAGCGTTCCTTATGTGCTCTAATGCTGTTTCATTAATATTACACCTAGATGCTGAGTTAATCTGTATGGTTGAGGTGACTTATTCTGCAAAGTAGACCTTGCTGTGTTGTTACTGCTCTACAGGGAGAAATCTTCATCTTTAAGAATAATTATGCCTTTGGCACAGTACAAAGGTCCTGACCAGGATTTTGCATGTGAGGTTTTCAATCAGGGGCAAACTTACATTTGCTAATATTGTGATGATAGCAGAATATTTGCATTCAAGGACAAATGAGTGACAGGAGGTGTGTGCATGCATACATCAGTGCATCAGCGTTTTTCTTAACACAGATGGGCATGTGAAGAGTTCCCAGAAACAAACTTAAAATACAATACTAAATAGTATGGATTCCACAACCGGTATACAGTTATATTTCCGCATTAGATTTAATGGGAGTGTTCAAAAGTTTGACTAGTAGCCTACTGTATAAACAATACAAAACTGGAAGGTTGTTACTGAAAGAAAGTTCACTCTATCATGTTGTGGGACAGAAAAAGAACGATTAGATTGTATTGGGAGTTCTGGAGAGGATTAGAAGGAAGTGAAGGAGTGGTATTTCAACCCAGTGGGGATTCAGGGGAAGTCCAGAGGCTCATTAATACGTCTGTGTGGGCCGTTGAAAGCATAACTTGAGTAATGACGTGTTTTTGTTGTGTACCTCTGAGTATGTGTTGGTGCTACACAACACCAGCATCCATCACATTAGTTCAGTTCAGTTATTTAATTCAATATTCAAATGTTCACATAATTTAATTACGCAGGTTAATGTTTAACATTTTTAAACTTAATAAGAAACTGTAATCTGAGCTTCCACCTATTTTTCAGTGATAACATCTACATTATCTCCATTACCACTAATAAGGAATTCATGCTTAGTGTTCCGATATTAGGATAGTTCACACATCAAAACACATCAAAACATACATATATGTTGGCATCCGAGACAAGACCACAGGCAGGAATATCTAGAATTATTATTGGATTCATAACTACAGATGCTTTACTTGTGTTACATTTAATGCCATGATTTAGAGTTGGACTGGAAACAAACTAATGCCCTGGCAATTTTAGCCTGGGTTGGCCCCATTTTCCAGATCTTTTGCATTGCTGTGTAAAGCCATTTAAAACACAAACGCAAGCCAAGACAATATT
This sequence comes from Atherinosoma microstoma, assembly GCA_037177055.1. NCBI lineage: Eukaryota > Metazoa > Chordata > Actinopteri > Atheriniformes > Atherinidae > Atherinosoma > Atherinosoma microstoma. Next base: position 16,717,705 of record JBBBVU010000025.1, read on the forward strand.
ATGTTGGGCAGTGCCATGGTCTCTGCTTCACAAAGAATCACTATATCTCTATTCATTTTAACTCTGCTTGTGACTTAGTGTGGATATCATTGTGGACTCACCAAAGTACCAGAGTAAACCAACCTCTGAGGTGATGGAGATGGATGGAATAATGAAAAGATTAAGGGAAACTACATGCAACTGGTTTTCACCTGTGAAGTATGTTATGCTGCTTGGCGTCATTATAGACTAAATTTGCTCTCCACAAGAATTATCTTCACTCAAGCTCTTTCTTCTACCTCTTAATTTTGCATAAAATCCAGTGGCAGTGGCTCTGTTAATGTTTTTAATAAATGTATCTGGTCTATCTAATCAAGCTTGGAAGATGACAAAGTACCAGCTGCCATCGGATGCAAAAAGTTCTAAAATCATTGATATGACCATTGTGGGCAATGTTGTTTTGTTTCAGCTAATACAAGAACCAATCCAAAGTGTTTTAGGATCTTTGTTGTGTAAATACTGTCATATTGTCTCTTGTGATACAGCAAATTCTCTCTTTATTTCTACAGCATGCAGGTATAACTATCAATACCAGCTGATTTAGCTAGCAGGAATGTTGCTACGTTTTCTAAGTTTGTATGATTTCCTCTTTTGAACGAAACTGTCGTTCTCGCAAAAATGACAACGTGGTTCTGTGAGAAAATTGTACCCGTTAAAGATGCACTACGTAACTTTCCGACCTTAAAACTCTTCATTCCTGACTTTTTGCCATGGATCCACATAGTACATGGTAAGTGCCATATGGGTCACCATTTTCACTACGGTGTCTCTGAATGGACAAATAAATTAGCTTGCTGACCCATAAAACTGTTTTTTTGATAGGAGCTAGAGCAGCATTTGGGATAAGTAATGTCTTAAAGATGCACTATGGAACTTGGGCACCTCCTGATGACATCTAATTTGGCATCCATCTTGCATCCTACCTCTACTCTGAGATCTCTCCAGGCGGTAAAGTCAGTCTGATGTGAACTCTTGTCTTATCTCTTGCTTTGTCCATTTCTTTCTTTTCCTCTCTTCCTGTGATAATACCCTCTTGTGTTTCTTTGCTTAATCTGCTACGGTGCATGTATAAAATGGCCAGTGTGTCCATATCTGGTTATTGATGCGTTACACAGCATAAAGCAAAACTTAGCTGTAACATCACACACTGCTGCGTTGCAGCAGCTTCAGAAATGCACATAATAAATGTCACTGTTTAATCAAATGAGTAAGAAATGAGGAGTTTTAAAATTGGAAAGTTACATTGTGCTTCTGTAAAAGGCAAGTGGAAGACGACAGTACTGAAGTACACAATTTTGAAGTAGTTACTTGTAGTGCAGTCATCACTACACCTGAGGCCAATGGATGCACTCGCAGATGAAAACACTTTTATTTCTGGAATAATTTTGGCCACTGATGGCCATCATCCATTCATAACATTGGTTGGCATTTCAAGTAATTTATATGCCCCTCTTTACCACTAAATGTCAGTATTTTTTAAATACTGTACACACTGTTAGAGGATTTTGTTGCTTGTTGTGTGGAACACTTTGGAATAACATTGGAAGATTAATATGAGTACGACTTCCTTCTGCCATTTTTGGTGGTTGTAAATATTATGCTCCATATCTAAGGGTATGAACAATTGACCCATTTGGTGGTTTTGACTGTCAGACTTTTGTATAAATAGACAAAGGTTTTGGCACAACCTCTTTCAATTACTAATACCTTGAATTATATTTTTATTCTAAAAGAAATCATTTCTTGTAATAAGAAGCTATTCAGAAGGAAAATGCCATCAAATCATTTGCACGAGGTATGTTTTTAGGCATTTACACCAAATTGATATGGAGATGTAACAATGTCCTTTTCTGCACCAACCCTACATTAAAGATGCCACATAAGGTGCAATTGAGCCCCTCCCCCGTCTCACTCTAGTGGATATTTGACCCCATCTTTTCACCTCACATGTCTATTAATCTTCTATCTTTGACTGACATTTGCTAGAATTGTTGGTTGCATACATTGCTCATCCCAAATTAGATTTACAGTTTAAAATACAAGATTGAACAAAGACATGGAGTTGCATCTGGCAGACAGCATGGCTATGCTGTAATCACATAAAGACTACTTTTAGCCAGGCAGCCTCTCAGTACTGTTTAGTCTGTCATTATAGACTTTAAGGGGGTGATCTGACCATTGAAAATTATATTTAGTTGGTCAGCAGGGCTGAGTCTGTGCAAGGATAAAGCTCCATGAATACATATGTGTTTTGTAAAATCAGAAACAAAAATCTGAAGAGTGAATGAAGCAAACATGTGAAATCTGAAGGTTTTTGACAGAAGCCCAAAACAAACACCAGATCCCTGATACTTATATGTGTTAGCATGGTTAGGTGTATAAAAAGTCACATTCAGAACTCAGTAATGTATTTTCTGCAATTTTTGAGACAGGGTAGAAGTGAGATACATTTTGAAGACTATCCCAATTCCAAAAAAAGTCAGAATGCTGTATAAAAAAAAAAGGAAAACAGACCTCTGTTGATATTATTTCTATGTATCTCACCTCCTTACATCTGAGAGGCCCTGCATCTCTGAAATGCTCCTTTTATGCCCAGTGATGTTACTGACTGGTTGCCAATTTACCTAATAAGTTTTCAAATAAACCTCCAGTTGTTTTTGATGCGTATCCATTACTTTTCCAGCCTTTGGTTCCCCTGTTCCAACATTTTTGTGATGTATTGCTGCCAAATTCAAAATGATAATACTTTTCATGAAATGGTCAAATGTCTCAGTTTCATCATCTGATATGTTGTTTATGTTCTATTGGAAGTAGAATACAGGCTTATGAGATTCATAAATCATTGAATAAAGTTTCTATTAACATTTTAAACAGCATTCCAACTCTTTTTGGAATTATTGTATCCTTTTTTCACATCTAACTAGATTAGCTGGGTCTCAGTTCAGGGATTAATTGCAGTGGGGGTTCAAAACTGTTTCCAAATGCATAAAAAAAGTTAGACAGACAGAACTGGCCAGAAAAAAAAAAGAAAAAAAAAAAAAAGCTCACCCAAAATAGATGACAGGAAATCCAAAGGGTTGACTACAGGCAAAAGAAAGACAGAACTGAGAGAAAATGTAAGGAAATACACAGAAATAGAGCAGGAAAAAATTGTTGAGCTCACAAAATGAAGCAAATCAAAGGCAGAAGCAGGACTTTCTATACACACAGACACACACACTCACTCACACTTGGCACGAGTGAACACAGTCAAACAAACTAGGTGGTAAACCCAAAAGGAAAGTTGCTTTGAAACGCGTTTCATTTTCCCTGTGACTGGTACAAGTTTAAGTAAATGTAGACATATTTCACTGTAAGTGAAGCTTTTGAAACTCAAGCAAATGTCAGTGTATGATCAAAGTCATCCGATTTATCCTTTAGGGACTGCAACACCATTAGAGTTCACTGACAGTGCTATGCCATCATGCAAGTTGGATTAGAAAGTCATATAATTTCCTAAGGGTAGACCTGTTCCTTTATGAGTCATAAATGACAAACCATGCCATGATATCTAAGTCTTTCAAACCTGTGTAATAAACTCCATGTCATCCTCCTATTCTGTTATCTCTCCTAATCAGACAGACAAATTAGAGCATTAATCTTAAATCAAGCACATGAGGGGTTGAGCAGTCCAACAGGGAGACGGGGCCTGAGCCACAGCAGTGTAGTTTTTGCTGACACGTCTTTAAAAATTCATAGCCCATAAAACAGGTCATGCAGACAGGGCTATGGCAAGCAGAGAGGGCTTCATGAAGCTATTCAGCAGGAGCAGAAACATTCAGAACCACTATACAAACCACATGGGCAACCACACAGACACACACACTCACTCACACTTGGCACGAGTGAACACAGTCAAACAAACTAGGTGGTAAACCCAAAAGGAAAGTTGCTTTGAAACGCGTTTCATTTTCCCTGTGACTGGTTCATCATATAGATTCTAAATGATGGTGCCAAAGTGAGAGGATTGATATCTGTAGGATTGATACTTATGGGAACATTTAGTACAAGTTCAAGTAAATGTAGACATATTTCACTATAAGTGAAGCTTTTGAAACTCAAGCAAATGTCAGTGCATGATCAAAGTCATCCGATTTATCCTTTAGGGACTGCAACACCATTAGAGTTTACTGACAGTGCTATGCCATCATGCAAGTTGGATTAGAAAGTCATATAATTCCCTAAGGGTAGACCTGTTCCTTTATGAGTCATAAATGACAAACCATGCTACTGTAGTGGACAATATGGGTAATCATAATTCACCATGGACAGTTATATTGCTGATCAGACCTAGTTCCCATTATGTAC
>JBBBVU010000025.1:16722190-16733004 GCA_037177055.1 Atherinosoma microstoma
AGCAGTTGGAATAAACGAGACGCTGTTGCGTATCACAAAGAAATTGTCTCCTCACAGTGTTTCACAAATTCCACACTACGACATCTGTCTTTCAAACCTGTGTAATAAACTCCATATCATCCTCATCTTCTGTCATTTCTCTCTCCATATCAGATAAACAAATTATTACCTTGATCTTAGATGCAGCACATGAGAGGTTGAACAGTCCAACAGGGAGACGGGGCCTGAGCCACAGCTGTGCAGCTTTTGCTGACACATCTTTAAAAATTCATAGCCTATATAAACAGGTCATGCAGACAGGGCTATGGCAAGCAAAGAAGGCTTCATGAAGCTATTCACCAAGAGCAGAAACATTCAGAACCACTGTACAAACCATATGGACAGCCAAATTCCTGTGCACCCACACAAGAAAAAGCAGATGACAGGGTAGATACAACTTAGTAGTTGTGCTTATCTGATCCGGACTCATCCGACCTTTTACTGTAAAAAAGATATGATCATGTTAGAAAGCAATATACAGGATGGCACCAATCCAACATTAACACAATCATGAGGGAAACCACACATTTGAGGATGATTTTATTGTTTTTCTTTTTTTTATTGTCGGATTCCTGTTTTTGCCTGGTACATAGATATGGTTGTTCCCATTGGCTTTTTTCCTTATGTCTCCTTCACAGATAAAATCTAAGTGGCACATACAACTGGTTTAGGCCATCTTAAACACAGGTTCTGGTTTATTTTCAACATGCTCAGGCAGGGTCGTTCACATGAAATAACCTTTTTTTTTTTCTTTTAATATTTTTGTATCAAATCCAGTCACCAAAGGATATTAAAGTACATTTGCATGTTTGAAATAAAAAGCACATTAAATACATAAATATGTAAAATGTAAAATGGAGGCCTCTGAACTGACTCATAAAATTAAGGTCAAACCATATGTTTATGTGACTCATTGTTTGTCTTACCATGATTTACTGCAGTACCCTGATAAAAAAAAATGCAGATTATTACCATGTTAGTCAGAGTATTGGTTAATATAAGATCATTCATAGTATGCTGGATTATTAACTGTTGGGACATTTGAGAGATTTTAGTATTTTCTGCAACCACGACCAATTGGACACTGTCATGAGGTGGGACAATGTTACAGAACAAATAGTTTGACACAAACAAAGATGCAGGCTTCACTCTGCAGCTGTCATGCAGCCTTTCCATGACCAGACAGAAACAATTGGTTGCAACAATTGGTCTATTATTATCCCGAAAAAGGACATTGATTGAGCTTTGCTTTTCCCGTCTAGTCCAAATTTATCCCTCCTCACAAAATTAACTTGAAGATTGGGTTTTGTCTAAATATACTTTCCCTTTTAGAATACATTTAATTGCTGTTTAAATCTTCAGTAAAGTCGTCTTCGAAGTGTTTAAAAGGAAGTGTTTTGGGTGAATTTCTATTGCCTTCTATCTTAACTTAGCCTAACATAAAGACTAGCTAATTAGGCTAGTTCTGTCCAAAGCATAACAAGAGCATTTTCAAGGTAGTTTAACTTGTGTTTTTTATATTCCACCAGACCAAAGTATAAATTTAAGGGGGGGGGATGTATCTGCTAAACTCATATTTGTTGAAACTCCTACTTTGCTCTGAAAGAAACAAACGAGACGGTCTACTCTCGTGCTCTGAATGTAAACTGTTACAACTTATTATGCTGGTATGAGAAACCTTTCTACTGCCCATATGCACACGATGGACTCCTCTGCAGGTTTTTTGGAGGCAGAGCTGAAGCACAGCAGAGAAGGAGGTGTAGAAAGCTCCAAATTGTCTTTATTACTTTTTCAAACCCACCTTTTTCACAAAGTTAGCAAGTTCTGCTTTAACGTAGAAACATAAAAACAAGAAATCAGATAAGCGTGTTAAAGCCAGTCTCTTTGCAATTTTTCAAGACGTGTTAAATAGATAAATGAAGCCACCTTCATATCACCCATCGGTATGTGGATTTGTGTCTAGAAGCATTTGGCTTTGCTCTTGAAACCAGAGTTTAAGGTAATCGTGGGTCTGTCTGTATGGATACTGTCTGAACCCACAGACCGAGTACCTAGTTAAGACATTGTTTTGGACATCTTTGCAATCAGAAGCTTTCCCTGCTGGTTATCATATAAAATGCAAATTTCCGACTCTGCTATCTTCCTTTTTCAAACGGAACGCTTTGCTCAACCGGTTTTACATAGCTGTGCATCAGTGAGAGGAAATAGCAAACATTTCTCTTGAGCCGACAAACAGCTGAAGAATACAGAGTGGTAGAGATCTGAAGACACAACTAGAGCGGTGAAATTGTTGTTTTAACAAATGTTAACACTAATCCTTTACTTGCTAACTAGCTGAAAGCAAAAAAAGAAAAGGTTTAAAAGCATTGGACCAAATTCCATTAGTTCTCCAGGGCCATGTATTGATTGAGAGTGGCCACTACATGCAAGGGAAATAGGAAAAGCTATCATTTAAGGCTTCTAGCACTGCAATTATGAAGATGTTCTAAAGCACAAAAGGTTAGTTTAATCTATGTTAGTGATTTAACAATATCTAATTACATTGTGGACAGAATCTGTGTCAGAAATGTAAAAAAAAAAAAAAACATTAAATATACCCGCATTGTAAATGCTGCTGATGTTATTCATAAATGTCCTGCCGCATTCTATCCGTTAATAGGGTGAGTTAAAAAAATCTATATCTTGTGTTAGATATCAGTGTTTGAAATACTAACACAGAGATATGATATGTGATTGAAAGCTGTACAGGATGTCACAGAAATTAGCATACCTGGTTTCTATTTGGACTTGAGCACATTGAAGTAAAATAAGTATATTTTTCTTCTTTTAAACTAAAGATTTAAAACTAATTAGTCATTTTGCCAACAGGCCAATATTTACATCACAAATTCACTTCACTTTCCACAAGAAATTTCAGTTTTACAGTGCTTCTGAGCTCTCAGACAGCATGGAATGGGGGCATGGGTAAAAACAGTTAAAATAGATTTTTCGAAAAATCTGTAACAAAAGTACGTACACATTTAAAAATCTTCATGCTTATTCAAAATTCACACTATCGCATGTCATTCATTCACAATACTGGGTACAAGACAACAAAAGGTGCAAATAAGACACATCACAACAAAAGGTTGAAGTAATACTAGCAAAAACAAATTGGTCAAATTGTTCTTACAGTTAATTCCCCAGTCTAGCAGAGCCACATGTGCATTTGGACTGGGCGGATTTTCAATTTTGTAACATGACTTGGTCCACGTGTGTGAAACTCACATTAAGGTTAATTTTACTTAACGACAGGGCTTATTAATAAATCACATATTGTCCAACACAGATGATGAGGTACTCCACTTGAATGGATCTATTCACTCTAAAATAAAATCCATTTCCAACATATCTGGCTATTAAAGCTCTATGGGTCAACTTTGCACTTTTCAGTTCAATCATACGGATTTTGAAAATGAGAAGTTTCATAAAACGGCATGTGAACAGCACAAAATCCATTCAGTATTGGAAAAGGAGCCGATTTTTTACGTGAACAGTTTTCATCTAAATTTTGAGGACAAAGTGTGTCCGCAGACCAGATACTGCTGTTAGTGATATTACAAGGTGCATCAATATGCACTTCTAATCAGAAGCATAAAATAAAAACTAAAACTTTGGGTCTTTGCTCTACATATTGATTGACCCACCTCATAGACTATAGTATGTTTGGAGCTGCAAATCTCATTGGATTATAAGAAAAAACATGTGTTGTAAGCTTTCAAATAGCAAACATTTTTCATGAGTGACTGATTGCATGATGAAGTGCTAGTTTCTGCCTCAAGGCAATAAGCATGGCCAAAACTCACTGAGGTTAAAACACCAACAATGTTTGAAGATTTCTCTTTTGCTTTTATTTCATGGACAAATGTTTTTTTGTTTGCATTTTCTCTGGAGTTTCTCTAAAATGATCACATGTGGAAGAAAATAAGGATCAGCAGATGGGACATATTTCATTAAAAGCATTATAAAATAATAATTCAAGGAAATTTTACATCAGGTTGACCAGGTGGAGGCCAACAACACTATTAATTTATCAGAGGCGGCTGTTCCTGGGTCTGTCCCTGTCAGCAGGCAGGTTTACAGCGCAGATATGTATCCGTGCTTAAGAATGTTTATTCTTTATAATCTTGTCAAATCAATCTGTAATAAATGATGAATGCATCTGGCCTGTCGTCCTTCTCATTTGGAGTCATGAAGAGGGAGAGAGAATTCCTCAGGCCTGTTGTCTGCCTCATTTGCATAAATGTGCAGCTTGATTAATGAGAGAAGTTTTAACAGATGCAACAACAGCAACAATTTCCAAGGTTGGCATCTACAGGCATCTACATTTGCAGTAGTGTTTCTCTTTGATTTGCAGAAGATCAGTAAGCAAAGGAGCACCATCAGTTTCAAAAAGGAAGCTGCCTCTCAGTCTTTGTTTTTCAGTCACTTTCCTTCAAGTCTCACCTTTTATTTGGCTGTGATTTTATTCATTAATGTGCCTAAACTGGAAATGACCCAACACTGTGCTAAGTGTCAAGAAAGTCAGACTTAAAGATGTAAACAAACTTAAGTGCATAAAGTAACCAAACCTAGAAAAACCAAATGCTGATAAAACGCGTTGATGTTTGGTCTTACTAAAAGGGATTCTGGTTTAGATCGTGTTGCTGTTAGCACGCCGTTTCCCCAACAACAAAGCGGAAGAGTGCAAAGTTAGCATTGCCCACTGAACCACAACAGGTCACATAACTCAGAATTCTACTTTAACATATGCGAAAGGCACTGGAGCTCTTTCATTTGAACAGACAAGAGTGGATAAATACATAAAGCACTAACCTACGAACATGTTTCGTACCTTGAGTCTGAGGATTGTGGTACACTCCATGCATTTCCCATGCAGAGTCATCCTTATGGCACGATAACATTTCTTACTCTCAAATAACATTTCTAAGAAAGAACATCTTCAAAAAAAAGTAAATTGATTCCCATCAGCAAGGCTTGCAAGTACAACAAAACCCCACATCTGTCAGCTGTGTTTGCTTCTGAGCAAGTTATTTTTCCCTTGTGCAAACAAAAGGTGAAGAAAAAAAAAACACAATAGTAAATAGAGCACAGGACAGAGGCTCAGTTATTCCTGTGCTCTGATGCAAACATATCAATAACTGCACAGGAAAGAAAAACAAAATCCTTATTTCCTCAATAAAAAGTGTACAGCCTCTAATAAAAGTAAGTGATTGAAATGCCACTTTGTGACATGGAGTCCTCTCAGTCTTTCTATCAGTCTTCATTTCAGAGCACAAGAAGCACCAGCAGGGCACAAACTGTATCAAAGAGTCCACTGTTCTCTTGGCTTGGCACTTGACAACTATAGTACAGTTACCATGAGATGACTTCCAGAAAGCTCTCTAAAGAAGTGGGTTAGGCTGTGTTTGAAACTAAGAAACTGAGTCATGTGCTCGGGTTTTACCAAAGAGTCAGTTAGCGATGAGGAGAAATGAAAAGTGAGGTACCTCTGTGTTGTCCAACAACGCTTTCTCTCTTGGAGATGAACTGGAAACAGAATTCACATTAGGCCTGAAAACAATCACATTTGGCAAACAAAAATCAAACAACACAGACACTATAGTGTACTCGCTTCCCCTTTTCAGTAAAGGGTTAAAATGCAACTTGGCTAAACATTCTCTGGGATGTAGTTCTTAAGACTCCATTTCTAATGGCTCCTGCTTTGAGCTAAAGGCATCACAGAGAATGCCCCATCAAGTGCTTGGTTGAAAAAGAAAAAAAAGCAGGCAAAGATCTTTTCATACGCATACCGGCCTAGCTTTCACTCTTTCTGCCCCCTGCTATTCTTTTTCTTCCTCTCTCTCTCCATTAAATTCCAGTCCCATTCAACCAGCTAGGTACCAGGACACCATTATCTCTCCCTTGTTCCTCACATTTCCACAGTCTTTCAGTGCATTTTATTATTCCCCATTGGTCCTCCGTTCCCTCCGTCTCAGTTTGACAAAGCCCCAGAGCCGGGGCAAGAGGGGTGGGGTGGGGGGTGGGGGGGGTGGGGGGGTTTGGTCCAGCTGCTCCATATGTCTGCCAGATATGGTATCCATCCCCCACACCCTTACACAGCTAATGTTTTCTGTAAAAATACATACAGTACATGCACACACACAATTTCGAGAGATATGGCAAGTTTTGGGAATGTATGAATACATTACGTTATGTGTGTGTGTGTGCGTGCCTGCATGTATTGAGGTTTTTAGTGGAGCACATTCTTATGACAACGAGGGGTTGAGTTAGGGGATAGCAGAAAAGTGTGTGTGGACAAAGATGAACCCTCGGAGGAAAAAATGCGCACTTGTTCTTTTCATGCTGCTTCACAACCCAAATGTCTTCATCTGCTTCCTTGTAGGTTGCCTTCCTGTAACCTACTAGATATCAGCAAACCGTTCTCACGTCACCGATTGAGGGGCTCTAACTCCCTCCATTGGGAGGGGGGCATTGCCCCACCCTCATGCGAAGTGTGCCGCTTTTGTGCAGTTGCCAAAGCTGGACAAACTCCTCGGGCATGGCGTGGAACCATTTATAGGGCAGGATGTTGTCGTAGTAATGGTGGCTGATGGGCTGCTCGTCCAGGCCGACGGAGAACGGCCAGAAACCGTAGGCCGTCACTTCGTCGCACAGCCCCAGGGCTAAGCTGATGAGGAAGAGCCCCGTGGAGAGGCGTCTGGCGTGCACGCCATGGGCTTTCCAGAATTTGCCCACCGTGCGCAGGAACTCGGGGTTGGCAAAGAGCATGGTGAGGCTGGAGTTGGTGTCTGCGAGCGCATAAGAAGCCCGCAGTGAGGGGTCGGTGCCGGGTCTCATGGAAAATGCTGGCATGTAGATGTAGCTGGAGCCGTAGACCTTCATACTGTCCACAAAAGCTTTTCTGGACCACAGAAGGTTCTGAAATCTGAGTGACAAAGAAAAGTGAGTTACTTTGAATATTGTGGTGCAGAAAGATTAAATAAGATTTCCCCTTTTGAATCGATCATGCGCTGATTGAAGGTCTGCAGACTCCTCATAGAAGTTGTCAGCTTTATTTTCTTCTATGTGACAAATGTGTTACTTGAGAGGTTGCTGAAAAGATTAAAAGCTAGGGATGACTGTCAAGGAGATTAAGTTTAAGATTTCATGTGAAATTAAGCGCCATTTAATGCCTTTCAAATTTCTCAAAAGCCTGTACAAACTTTCAGGACTAATTCCAGAACATAATCCAATAGATTTTTCTGCCTGACAAAGCTTGGATGCCCAGTAATACCCCATGCACCGCAGTACAATATAAGTATGTGCCCATGTGCACTTGTTCTATTTATGAGCAAACGTGTGACCTTTTCTCTATGATGCTCGGGTTGGCAGTGACCAGATGCGTCTTGGTTCCCACATCCTCCACATATTCCTTTGAGAGCGGTGGAAGGTTACACCTAAAAAAAGAAAAAGGCACATATAAGCATCATTTCACATACACATGCATTCAGAAGTGGACCATCGGGGACGGCAACATCTTCTCTGCTGCCCTACAGACGGTCAGAATAAGAAATGAATATAAGTTTAATTCAAACATTCGCATCAGTCTGTTGATTTCCCTAAATTCCACTGCTTCAGGTACAAAAATCTCCCCTAAGCCAATCAGAAGCTCATCTCAATCCCCAATGCTACCGATACAAACTGAGACAACAACATCAAATGTTCTACGTTTTAAATAATCTGATTTTAAGTTTGTTTTATCGGGCATATCCTTCAACAATCCAAAGCCTTTGGATTAAAAGAAAACCTCTAAATCATGGCATTACTGAAGGGAATGGGGCCTTAAAAATGCTGTCACCAACAAACCAGAATCTCTCTGTCAGATAACACCTTTTGTGTTGCTGACCGTTTGGTAGGATGATTTAATTCAATGAGTTAATTTTAGACAGATCTTGATCAAAAATATTTGTTTTCTCTATTGATCGGGGCAAAGTACACAGTTCAGTGATCTAAACTGGTCAAAACAACCTAATTCCATTCATCCCAGCATAAATGACCATTGTTTAGAAGTTCAAGCCTCGTGTGGTGCTTCAGAAAGCCTTTAGGGACGTTCTCTTCACACTTGTTACAGTTTATATCTATGTATTCATATCTGTGTCATATTGAGTTGGTAAACTCAATATTTGTTATCTTATTTCAACCTTATCTTTATTTTCTCATGCCTGTGCTTCCTGTAACCTTCCTGTCACTGACTGCATCAATAATACTGGTAGTCATGTCAGTAACAACTCTGGGATTTCAAGCTTTTGTTTCTCTTTAAGAGAGAGTGTTTTTTTTTTTATTAACATCTCCAAGGACTGGGTGAAAGATGGAGTAAATCTTATGTTGATTGGATGTTTTAGTTTTGCAAAAGCCAAAACAGGAAACACACTGGCTCCTTCCCATTACATTGTGCAATGCTTCATGCGACATTAAGCACTGAGGGTTTAGCAATGATGCAGAGTCTGTGGCAGCTTCTCATGAAAGGTTTCTATTAATCTTGTATTAAAGGTGCAGAGTGCAAAATGATGAATAGGGTGGATGGCATTTCTTCCTTCAGCTCTGTGTGGTAGAGCACATCAGTGCCAAACTGGGAATGAAACTAGATTTTGTTTAAGCTTCTCAAGCAGATCAAAGATAATACTCACCAAAAAAAAAATATATGTATGAGAATTAGAGAATTTAATATGCACCACACTCGGGCGATCAGTGGCAAAAACAGGGCTCAGCACAGGAGATACTTTGGAATGATACATGTTTCAAGCTGACACGTGTTTTTTCTGCTACGTTTTGAAGGCCGCCTAAAAAAGAAGAGCTTTGATTAGTGTTGTTTTTCTTGGATGCTTGAGTCGCTGCAGAACAATGACACATAAACGGGGTCTCACACCAGAGGATTGTTTTCTAATCCATCTGCTGAAAGGAAAAACTTGCTTCGAAGTCTAAATTTTCCATGAAATCATAAAACACGTGTTCCAGTGTTTTCATTTGATCCATCTTGTGCGATAAACTCCATATTTAGTTGTTTTGTAGATTTTCCTCAGTGTGTTTTAGATTCTTGGAAAGCATTTACAAATGAAATGATTTTCTTTTTATAACAGAGAGCAGGCAATGCCTGATTAGGCCACTAGAGACGACCAATCAGAGGATACTATTCGAAGAGTGGGTCAGCCTCTCTGGCTTTGTGTTTATTATTTCATCGTTCATATACATGTATGTATGCATTCTTCCATTTCATCAGGTTCAGATTTTGAAGGTTTGGAAAAATGTCAAGGCAAAAAACATTTGCTTTTAAGATCTTGAAAGCCAGGGCTACTTACACACTCCCTTATTGCTACCCAAAGCTATGTTATTAATAGCTTTGATTGGTAAATCCAAACTATAACTGCATGTGTGTGAAACGTCTCTGTGCAGTTGTGGTAGCAACAAATTGATAGTTTGTCCAGTGAACAAGTGTATCAATATAAAATTTGTTCAGCCCCCCACAGGTCCCTTCCCAGATAGCAAAAAAATGTTTGGCCCAAATATGGAACACAACTGCCGTTTTGTTTCCTCCATATGACTTCCTCCTTGACTAAATGGTGTTGACTTCATGCGAGTGTGGCTGCCAGAAATTTGCCACATGACCTTCACATGTGGTCTAAAAGGAAATCCTTTTCCTATTAGATTTAATGGGAAAGGGTGTCCAAACTTTTGACTAGGACTGTATGTCCAGCTCAGCTCCTCATATTTAGACCACCTGTGGCCCACAGAACACGTGCCAGTTGTGGTAACTGAGCCAGACTGGTATCTGGGTTTAAGCGGGCCAAATTGCTTCTTAGCATGAAATGATAGGCAAGTACAGAGTTTGAGAAGAGAATGGCTGCTGAGCGGGTGGCACTGAGGTTGCCGTTGGTCGCCTGTCCAGCTAACGGTTAGGATCTGCTAGAATTTGACCGTACAGGGAAATCTGGGAACTATGATGTTATTGTAGCCGAGTTGCTAAATAAAAACTCTTATGAGCAAAAGTTTGAGACAACAGGATAAGTCAAGATCCTCCTGCATTAAAATACTTAGACATTTACCTCTTTTTTGAGTAAGGGGTGATATTCAAGGTGATGATAAATTGTTTAACACTGCAGACAGAAGACATGGAAAAATGTATCTTGGGCCCTGTAAACGTAAGTTATGTGGATATCTGGAATTTAAATAGCAGGTGTCCAAATCAGGTTAAATTGCAAGTGGTGGTGTCACACAACATTAAATTTAAGAGGATGTTTGACAAGTCAATCAGGTTCAACCAACCTTTGTGAAGGAAGTAAGATGGGGATTTATGTAAAAATCTGTTGCTGGTGACTACTACTGCTGTGCATCCCACTGGACCAGGAGAATACAGATCGCTTAATCAGCCTCATCATTTTGTAGTTGGCCCAACATGTCTTTCTTTCATATAAAAATCCTATTACTAGCCTTTTGAGCAATTTCCAGGGGCTTTCAATGGTCCCTTTTAATGAGTCAGCATTCATACTTTAAGGCACAGGTGTCAAAGCCTGGTCCTCGAGGGCCGCTGTCCTGCAGGATTTCAATGTTTCCTTCTTTAACACACCTGACGCAAATTAAAAGGATACAACAGCCTATGAAACTCTGCACAATTACTCATTCATTTGAGTCAGGTGTGTTGGAGCAGAGATACATAGGAAACCTGCAGGATTCCGGCCCTCGAGGACCGGAGTTTGACA
>JBBBVU010000025.1:16735917-16750126 GCA_037177055.1 Atherinosoma microstoma
ATTTGAGTCAGGTGTGTTGGAGCAGAGATACATAGGAAACCTGCAGGATTCCGGCCCTCGAGGACCGGAGTTTGACACCCCTGCTTTAAGGGGACATATAATGTAAGAAAAAAAATGTTGTTCTTGAATGCAGGAGGATGTCACACTAGAGAGGCATGTCTGTGTCTCACACCCTATCAGCACAGTACGGATCCACGTCACCCTAGATAAATAGTTTTCAAACTCCTTCCTCTGTCAGGAAGCTACAAGTCACCGGGTCCAAAACCATTAGCCAGCCTCCTTAACTAAACACAGAGGAAGACACCGATTTTGATTTAGGATATCTAAAATTAGAGACAACTCAAAAACTCTGAAAAGATATCCACAGACCACAACCATGGCATTTTTTATTCTATTTGCAGGGGGAAATAACATCACTCTTCTGGCTCAGAGTAGACATGTTTTCCCCCTCATCTTTATCTCCACCTATGTTCTCTTTTCAATCATGTTGCAATACCTCAGAATTAGGACGTCAAATGTATTTGGCATTCCCTTTTTCTTTGCTATTATTACCATATTATCATCAGTAGTTAAATACAGTAGTTCTCTTAATTTAAGACATGAGCTAATAAGTAATAAGTTTGTCTCTATTGATATTTAACCAAAGTATTTTACAATCAGTTCATTAAGACCTCAGGAAATTGCTTTCACTTGTGAAAAAGGGGCATAAAATATCTCCTTTAAGCAATTTTCTTCACAAGCTCTGCATCTTTGACATATTTCCAGTCCTCCACCAGATGGCTTTACTCTGCTCATTTCATCTCCCTCTGTTCCTTTGCTTATTCACGTTACCTCTTTTCTCTCTTGCCCTCACTTTGAATCATTTTTCAAAATGTCTGTCTCTTAGCTACAGTTGACAGCAGCTCTCATAATCATCAATAGTGTTTTGGCTTTTCCTTTGATTACAGCTGATTTAACTTTGGAGGAGTTGCAAAGGAGTTATTCCTACGCATGTATTCACCCCCCCCCCCCATCCCAGAGTGTCCGGCTCTCACCGCATGATGAAGTCAGCCTCGTCGATCTCCCGTCCACACTTGCTGTGTCTGAGGATGCCACCATTGCCCACCACTGCGCACTTCTTCAGGGGCAGCTGCAGAGGGTTGGCCTGGATTGGAGACAAGTATGCAGCATTGTTAGCATATAGACTGCACATCAGTGCCTGCACATAAACGACCCAAACGGGTTGCACAGACACCCAGTAACAAGGATCCACTTTGACTTGAACTAGATTCTAACATTGAGGCCTGTGTCATCTAGGGTCTAGTGCTAATTTCCTCCCACAGCTTGAGGTGCTGACAGAAAAACCAGCAAGAAGATAAGAAGCAAGGAGGTTTCCAAAAGCAAGCTGGGGTCATACAGCTCATAAATCAGACTCTTTTACGGGCTTATGCTCCAGAAACAAAAGGCTATATTATGGGTTGTGACATTATCTAACAAGCAGCCACAGGCATGTTTCTTTTTAACCATATACACATATTGACTCCATGCCTATAAACAATCCAAACTGTCAACATCCCCCTGTATGTCAATGATGGGAACATACATGTTTTCTGAAATAATTTCTAATAAGAACTTTGACTTAGATTAAATCAGAATCAAATTTTGTGCTCCCGAAAATTTCTTTTCTAAAGTCTTCAGATGGTGTTTGAGCCTGTTATAGCAATTATAAGCACTTTAAGTACACTTTAGAAAATTACATTTGATTAACAAGTAACCTTGTAAGCAGAGGTTCATTGTTGAATTTGACATCAAACTTGGCCTTAAGCAGTTGTATTGTTGCTGCACATTTAAAGCAGCTGAACTATCACTAAGATGAAGATCAAGATATCAACATAACCTTTACACTAAACTATTGGATGCCTGTTGGCTATCCCCTTTGTTATGCAACTATTGCCCTCAGCCTCTGGGGGACCTCCCATGATGCACTAGGTACTTTTTATTCTGATGTTTTTACCACCACCTAGTATGTTTATGTCATTATTGTTGTCAATAAAGACTCATTTATGCTCCTTTTAAGTATGTTAATAGGTACGTCCGTTTCAGTTGTGACAAACATCCCTGCCCAAATACTCCCATCCTTGTATGGCTGTTAGGTAATAAATCCACTAGAGGGAAGTGCAGTTTGGAGTTCACTTTCAAGATCTGAACTCATTTTTCTTGAATTTTGTCCCACAATACAAATAGCTGCACAAAATGGACAAATATATTAGTAAAAGTCGACGTTTGTATTTTCTGTTTGTGCGCCTTCTGCCTGATGAAATTGTTACAACTGGCTATGGCCGAACTAATCAGGTCTTCTTTTACAAAATGGGGTAATAATCACCCACAAACTACCAGCAGCCTTATGAATCACAGCCTTATCATCATCTCTACAGAAGCCTTATTCAGGACAGTATTAGAAAAACTGTTGCAGAAGACACGGAACCACCACACCTTGCAGAGCAAAGGCAAGAAATGTCCTTTCTCTTTGCATCAGCAGCGTTTAAGTGTGAGGGATGGATTAAGAGAGACGGCGGAAACAATTGTGCTCATTATTCCCCTTGGAGTGCACACGCTTGGGAATACACAAACCCATGCATTCTCTTTGCCTTAGGATCTCTTTTGGACCATGACAGACGGGGCTGAGTCACAGGGCAATACCCTGGATACAGCTCATCAACAAGAGCCCGGGAAGTTTGGATAAAACTTGAAAGAGGACATTCAGAGACAGAGGCCAGACATCTCTAGAACATTATTCATCCTGATCATTTCACAGTATCTTTGACAGATTCTCTGAAAAGTATGAATTCCCACAATCTGGCTTCATCCAGCCAAGATGAATAACAGAATACATCATCTTTAACATGATAGAAAAATTGAGAAAAGCTGCAAATGTCATATTAGAGGAGCTGAAACTAGCTTGTGTTTTGACTAAAAAGCACAACCATCCCAGGATGGTGCCGCAGTTCAGTCCATTAATCTGCATGTTTACATGCTCTGTTTGAACCACGGTGCTAACCAGCAATTAACCGTTGTTGGCAGATTCCCTGGCAGATGCCCAGGCTCTGGAGCTACTGCCAGCTTGATGTTGATTGGCTTGTTTTCTCCATCCAGACCTAAAATCACGGCAGTGCTTTGTTAACAAGGCAGGATTCTCAAATGTGTCACTCAGAGCACAGTCCATCCTACGTAACTACCGCTTCCCTTTCTTCTGAGAAACTCATAACCGGCCATAATATAGGCTTGTGTAGGCAGTATTGTGGAGCTACTATAAATAGGCCAAGTAAGTTTTAGCTGCACACAGGTTGTTAGGTGTGACAGAGCGACAAAGAAAAGTGAGTATTAGCTTCGTACCGGTGAAATTGCATGGTTTAAAATGACCATTAGACAACTTCCTTACTTTAAAAAGTTAAAACTGTGCTGGATTTTGCTTGGTATGGACAAACAGGTTAGATAACATTTGCTCAAAAGCTGTTGACTCTCACGCCTTAGAGTGTGAGGCACATGGACATGACACTTGTCAGTCACACCTTGCATCGCTCCAATCATAAACCAACTTATCATTAATGTCACGGCATGCACAGGAGGTTATTTACAAAGTAAAAAGAGAGCAGGCAGCACCTTGCAGCAGCGAGTTATTTAAATCCTATAAACACATCCTCTGAACAGCACTGTGCAGTTAAAATATTTACCAAGCTGAATACTCAAAGAAGCCAAGCAGTGATGAGCCTCAATCATTCACCCAGCCAGCCAAGCCGAAGCCGAAGCCTCCAGTTGAGCTTTATTAAGTCTGCAGCAACAGATGTTGTCCTATTTATGCATGAAACCCAATATATATGTGAAATATCAATTCCTGTACCTGCTGCTGTCATGGTAACCTGATGCTGCAATATGTGTTATCAAAGGCAGCTGATCCACGATGATGCTAAAAACATTCGCCTGCCAATTTCAAGTTTTAAGTAAAGCACTGAAGCCGATTCTGCAGGTCAGGAAAAAAGGATGTGCAGCCAAACGCTGATTAAATTAATCCTTACAGATGAGACAGTTTTCTCATCAAGTGTCTGAAAGTCAAGGTTTTTTTTTTTTGCCTCCTCCCCACTAATATCATTACACAGCTGCATTATGGATATAAGATGATTAAATCCTTAAAACAGAAAAATAAATGAGCAGTCTGTGCTTTTGAGAAAGTTAATTAGGGTACAAAGATTTTACTGCCAGGGCTTTGCACTGTTTAATAATCCTACATCTTAATGAAGATTTTTACATCCCAAGAACTCAGTGATGCTTTGAGATTGAAGTGTATTCAAACAAAAAACCTAAAACAAAACAAAGAAAAATAAAAAAAAACAAAGTGTTAATTCTACCGAGTAGACTGAAACTAACGACTAAACCGTTATGCACTTATGTAACCTGCACCCCCTTTCACTATTTTTTTATCTGTTCACCTGCACTTCCCCCATTCTCCATGAATGAACATGCAAAAAAAAACGCATGCAAATTAGGGTCAGATATTCATCACAGTCACCAAGCAGGATATCACACTGCAGATATGCAGCCTCAGAGGCTCGACTCACGTCTCAATTAATATTGAGATCCGCTTCCCATGGAAACAAAAACCACGGCAACGGCTCTTCCCCCCTCAGTTTCTCATTTGGTCCTGTTTCCAGGCACAAACACCCTCATCCAGATGCACCAGCACACACCCACACATGCAGCAGAGGATGCGTGTAAAATCCGACCTACAGTTCTTATCTGGCTGCACATAAACATAGAAAGAGGCATAAATACACACACTGAGCCTATTTTTAAACCATGTTTCGGTACATTCTCAACATTCGAAGTGAAGTGGAAATAACTCAAGCATATCCTCCTTAACTTTGTACTCATTTAAATAGCAACTATAAACTGCAGATGGAAATGAGCTCAGAGAGCTACAATCTGGTACAAAGCATATTTTCCTCTGATTAACACTGATGTACCTTGTTCAATAAACTAAACAACTGAACATGTCCTCTTGATTGTAAACTAAAATATACATGCAATAGATGCATATAGATGCTTAGGCATTTGAAATAAGCCCCCATCTGTACTTTAACTGCTGCTCACTCACATCCTTTTTAAAATGAAAGGAGTACGGAGGCTGGATATGATTAAATGAAAAGGCACAGCAGATGTTTTGTGTTGCTCTTGCCGATGCTTGCAGCATCTTTAAAATGTTGCTTCTCTTAAACCTCGCCCTCCTCACACGGCTCCAAATCTTAATATTGATTCCTTTCACACAGAGAGCAGTGCACGGGTAATCCCATCCCTCTTAGAGAAAGGCTGCCCGGTCTATCGCCCCCCCCCTCCCAACCACCCCAACGGCTCAGTGAGGACAGCCATTAAATCCGCCCCTCCTCACAACACTGTCATGTTGCGCTGAGTGGGAAAAGAAATGGTTCTCCATCATCTGCACTTGTTTACTTCTCAAAAAGGCGCCTGCATGTCCTACAGTTTTATGCAAACTAGTTGTTTTGCATGTGCAGCCAAAACACACAGACTACTACTGCTAAGCCAAAATATTTAAATGTATTTACATCATAATGAACATAAAATCCCATTGTGTAAATATACCTGGACAAAGAGGGGGTATGTGTCATTGTTGACAGTGTGCGAGAAGTAAATCTCGCCATCGTACCACAAGACCTTGCCCATTGGAGAGTTCTCCTTGGTCACTGCAAACATCCTCTTTGGATCGCAGCATTCTGTCAGCAGCTTCCTGTTCACAGAAATGAAAAAATGAGTCTGGTGTCAGGCGATGTCTGGCCCGTTTCATGTAAATGGCATTCAACATGAAGGCATTAATAATAACTCAAAAGATTTCTGCTTTTTAACAGGACAAAAAGTCAAAAGGTGAAGTCGTGGGAAGATTGTTTATGTGATGATTTCATATCAAGCTGGAATTACATGCATGTGAAACTGTCCTCAACTTTTTCTAATCATCTACTGAGAAACATTACACAAAACAGTGCTTTTTTTCTTCTTTTTCTTTTTTAAGCTAGAACAGCAAAGAAGCCGAGCATCCCCATGCAGGCCTGCCTCGCTGCCCTGCAGGTGTCACTTTCTATGATTATACTAATCGGCTTTGCTTCCGTGTAGAACCACAACTGAATGAGGTTTAAATTAGACAGCTATGGTGTAACTAACATGCTTTGGTGATCTGGCTTGTGTTAAAAGAATTGGCACTAGCCCAAAATAAGTACAATGACCATTTCTGTTAGTTATATCCATAAAATATATATATATTTAGGACATGTTTCAGAGTTATGTTTGTGTCAAAGAATATAAACCTATGAAACTATTAAAAGATTTTCCCATTAGCTGGAAGTTCTAATCTCACTGTGATCCATATGTTTTGAGGCTTAAGGTACAGACAAAGGAGGTCACAGCCCATAAGGACAGTTTCTCCAAAGACTCCCAGCTGAGAGTGGAAATGGGATCAAGGAGGCCTCATTATGGAAAACCAGGAGACAGAAATCTGAGCCTAGAGTCCAACCTGTACAGATCGATGCCATCCTTGTTCTTCTGCCACACTTCCCCCTGTCTCAGAACCTCCTCCACAATCTCTTTGTCGCGTGGGAGTCTGTAATCGGGGAAAACGTAGAACCAGCAGAGCACCAGCACGCACAGAGCGGCCCACACCGACAGTTTGGCCCGGTAGCATCGCGCCAACATCTTCCCTCCGTCTTGTCCTGCCGCACGGCTCAAAACAACCGGCGCGTGCACAGAAAAAAACCCGCTTGTGTAAAATCTCAGGCTCGGTTCGAGGCTGTTTTCTCCGCCCGTGGCAAATCCACGTCGCATCCCCCGTGCGAGGTGGAGAATGAATGGAGGGAGGAGGGTACAAGGTGGCTGGTTATCCGGTGTTTGCGTCCAAGCATCGGTCTGGAAATCCGGTTTTGTGTTGAGGGGGGGTTTGACTGGGAGAAGCGGAGGCGTCTGTCCCTGCAGCGGCTCGCGCTCCGTGGCGGGGCTGTGGTGCAGCGTGTCGGGCTCTGCAGAAATCCGTTGCTCAGGTCGCGGTGCATCAGCACCATCGTTACAGCATGCTTACTGGGAGGAATCATGCGGACTCCCTCTAAGCCGGGCGTCCCGCTGCATCCCGGTCCGAAAAGAGCAGTCCGCGTGCCTCCCCCCCCCTCAATCTCCTCACCTGGACCCCCTTTCTCTTCGTCGGGCCTCTGGAATCCAATTGAAAGGTCTACTCCGCTAAATGAGACGGGCCAGTCCAAATTAGTGTCCCTCAGCCTTCCCCCCTCTTTCTCCTGTCATCAACACACACACACACACACACCCCTCCCCTCCCCTCCCCGAGACAAAGTGCTGCTTGTGCTGATGAAGGCGCGTGAAGGCAGCAATGATTTTTCAGGGCAGACAGGAAGTTGGCTTTCAGAATAAAAGAGCACAGCTTTCTCTCCTCTCTTCGCTTCCAGCTGCTACACCCATCAGCTTTTTCTGCAACTACAATCCAGAGATTTAAAGCAGACCTAATTGCCAGAGGCCCTCAGGGGCCCCCTGAGGTTTGACTCTTGCAGGAAGAAACTCAAAAGAGAGGTAAACAGAAAGGATAAGAGACAACGTGGTAACAAAAACATGCAAAAAAAAACAAAAAAACCTAATGAAATTGATCAAACATTAGCAATAAATAGCTAAATAAGAAATAATGACAAAGAGATAAGTTATGCAAAGCAATGATGAAGAGGGGGCACATTTTAATCATCATACACAAAATTGACAATAACGGGAAAATGTCGCAAAAACAATCTCACGATCCCATAAAGTTGATTTTCTGGCCCTGCTACTAAACGTGCCTCATAAGCTACTATTCATTCGAATAGCAAACAGCATGCTCAATGATGTATGAAGCCTTTCTAAAAGCCAACAAAAGAAAAACGCAGTGACCACAAAGAGTTCCAAATGATTGAAAACGTCTGCAAGATGAACAGCTAGAGAGAAAACAACCACAAACCATCTGGATTGCATTTGTGGTTATTTGTCGGAGCACTTCAGGGCCACCATATGTATTTCATAATTAATTAATTGAATTCACATGATGAATTTGATTGTATTATCTATTTATTTTATTATATCCACTTGTTTTTGTTTCATTGTGTCTGTCTGGGTGTGTTTTTCTCAGTCTGGGTGTCTTGAATAGGAGTAGGACCCTTTTAAAGATGCTATTTCATTACAGAGTAAACATAGGCAACACAATGCAGACTCACTGTTAAATACATACTACTTTTGAACACACCAGAGAAACAATGAAATCCATTTCTAAATGTAAAAAAGGAACAAATTTATGTTGTTCTTTCGACCCCGGAAGCTAGATTTCAGCAACACACTTTTATCAATCATGGATGCGTCACTGGAACTCGGAATTTCCGACTTCCGAGTTGGAAATTTCAACTGGAACGGCCCCCTGAAGTCGGATTTCCGACTGGGAAGTTGGAGGATCCTCACCAACCCCGACTTCACGTTTAAAGATGGCCGCACCCAGTGTTTACAGTGTAGAAGCCCCTGTAATATCACGTTTATTTGCACTTTTGACCAGTTTTGTTGCACCAAATCAGCCCTAAACTTAGTATTGTTGGATATAAATGTAGGGAGATGCTGCTGTAGTCTAATTCACATTTTTCATGAAGTACGACGCTGCTGTCAGCTGTGACCACATCCAAAACCAGCAAATAGCAAATGCTGCTTTTCTCAACGTCACATTATCGTTTCAGAACGTCCGTTTCCTTTTTTTCAACGTCTGCCGTTGTTGTAAAACAGCCGCTTAGAAACAACGTTTGCCTTCTGTTTTCGTTGCTTTGCTGGTTTAAAACGACAATGGACCCTGAGAAATGGCTTTAATGTGGATGCTGTCATGTTTTTTTTCCGAGTTGTAAACTGGAAAGCTTTTAACTCGGGCGTGACGTCATTCCCAGTTCCGACGTAAATGGAACGCACCAATAATATCTTGGCCTTTGGCTTGATGAATCACTAACTTTTAGGTATCCTGTAAATGCTCTTGCATCTGCGACGGAAGGTTGGCTTCCTGTAACAAATCCCATTTCCGTCTAATTAGCAGGAAGACAATAGTTGAATCGGTCCTTTAATCAGTGTTGGACTATGGGGAAATCATTTACTGACATCTTAAATCTCTGAACCTCTGCTCTCATATTTATTGCCGGGGATAGATATGACACCCACTGTGTCTTATATCAAAAAGTTGGCTGGTCCTCCCTCTGTGACAGACGCACCAAACACTGGTATTTGTTTATTTTCAAGGCCCTTACTGGAAAACTGCTCCCATACATTTCATCCCTACTACTGGAAAGGCGCTCTAGATCTTATTCCACTCGTTCCAGTAGTTCTACCTCTTTTAAAGTCCCGTTTGTTCTCTCAGAGCTTGGCAAATCACTCTTTTCATTGGATGCTCCAAATTCATGGAACATTGGTCAACAGGCTTTGGGACTGGAGGATGTTTCTTCTTTTGTCTTCCTTTGTAAATCACCCTGCAATTGTTTTTTAATGAATGGTTATTCTGTTATGTCCTGCAATTGTTTGTCATTTATATTGTATTTATGCTATGATTTTATAGTTATTTTGTTTCATGTTTTTATATTGATCTGTTGCTGCTGTGAACTCGTCGTTCCCTGCAGGCTAAATGAGAGAAACCTCAGTGACTAACGAGTTAAAATAAAGGTTCAAATAGAATACAATTTCCATAGAAGTCTGACTAAAGCGGCTAGGATGCAAATTTTCTACATGGAGCAGATCTGTTATCACTAAACAAATAAGTTGCAAAATCTCAGGTTCATTTGCATCTGCACCAGCATTTGCCATATCAACAGATTAACTGCAGAGGAAATAAAAGGAAAGACGAACTTAATGTTTCCTCTTCAGACTAAAATCTGAACTAATGGTGATGCTTAACCATACGTCTGTTTTCACCAAAGACAAGGCTGCAAAAAGTTAATGTACTTTCTTTTCCTTCTTGTTAGACTTATTATTATTATTATTATTATTATTATCATTAGTAGTAGTAGTAGTAGTAGTAGTAGTAGTAGTAGTAGTAGAAGTAGTAGTAGTAGTAGTATTTTAATTTCCCCACCCTCTATGAGCTTGATTTTAAATCTTTTTTTTTCCTGACCAACTCTTTTGATGTTTCCAGTTCACCAGTATAAACCTGTTTATTTATTTTTGAAGTCCCTGCTGTGAAAGTTGTGTTTCATTCCTGCAGACTTGTTTCTCCTGCAGAACACAAGCCTTCCTCCGTATGCTCCCCGCTGGGAAGTGTGACGCGGGCTTCTGCTGCCCCCTGCTGGACGTTCACTGCAACGTCAATAAAAGGATGTGAGATGAAAAAGATGCTCCTGCGGCTACCACACCCTAACCCCTCAATCGAATCAAGGAATCCTCAACCAAATGTTTGCTTTTTAAGTAAAACAAAGCTTCACTGGCCTCATGTGGACAAAACCACAGCCCATTCTTAATTTAGCTGCTTTATTCCTCATCCATAAATAATTGGGTGTGTAAGCACCCAATGCTTTCTCTCCAGATATTCCTTTGCCTGAATAGCAGTTGATACTTCCAGTATTGTCTTTCACCTGTTAGTAAGGGTGCTCACAGCATGAGAGCACACACATCCATTACAACAGAAATACAGAAATTATTGAGAACCTTCAAAGCTCCTAATCCCTTTCACAGCCAATATAAATATACTGCAGTCTTATTAAAGTGAGGTGTTGAGAAATGTGGGCTACTTGGGGCACTCGCTGCGCCCTGCTGGGGATATCAAAGGGCAGAGTCAAGGTTGGAGCAGCAGCCACAGGGATGCCATGGTAGGCCATTTGGCTTGAAGTCATGTGTCAGCTGTTCTCTGTGGCCTGTGTGCAAACAGAGGTGTTAGTATGGAGGTCAGTAACAGATCCAAATTGTGTGTTTACTTAGGCACTGATTATAACAGCAGAAGTTAAATATATACAAAACAGTATTCAATTTTTCTTGAAAGCACATGAAATAAAGAGGATAAAGTAGAGAAACTTAAGATTACTGAGGAATTTTTTTTTCATTTCATCCAGTTGTGAAAATATATTTTTTCTCTTATAAATAAATTGCACAATGAAGACAATAATTTAATTTGATTAAGTCAAATCGAACAAGAAGGAATTAAGCTACAATTATTGAAAGAAAAAGTATAAATTAATAAGAAATTTATACTTTAAATAGGTAAAATTGCATTGATTATGATGGCGTTAGTGTGAGCTGATTGTCTCTTGGTTAGAATTCTTTATTTCGAACATTAAAACAAAACAAACAAACAAATAACAATCATTAAAATGAAATAAACAAAAAGCCATCACATTGACTTAGTAAATGATGTTTACATCATTACATTCCTACATAAAATTAAACCTGTTGAACAGTCACTCTGCCAATATTTAGGATATATCTTATACAATGCCTGTTACTTTTACTGCATTGTAGGTGTTTTATTTTAATAGATTTTAAACCAGTTTATCATTGTATTTCCTTTTAATTCCTCATTCCTCTCTCTGTCTTGTGTGTTGCACTGGAAACCTTTTTTAAGCTGTGACCCTCCTCTCTCCCGGTGCCAGCTGGGAAAGGCTCCAGTGCCCTGCCACAGAAAACAACTCAACACAGTCACACTCCAGCATGCAGTAGAGACATTTCGCTGTTGGTGAAACATGGCAATTTAACAAAGAAAAGCACTTTTTAAAGTTTTATAACTTTTTAAGTTCCCTGTCACTTGAATTTAAGTAAAGTTTAGGTTTCACAATAGTTTGGAACAATCAAATGAAATAGAAATACCTTATTTATCCACTCAGGAAAATGGTAATGTGGTGTACAGGAATGATTTCTTGTAGGTTTGTCTTGCAGCATAATTGAAGAAGCCTCTGACTGAACACACTCTGTTGTTTCCACCCGGTGTTGAGTTGTAGATGTGAAGAATTGTCCATTGTGTTCAAAAGCTTGAGCACAGGATTTGAAATACACATGAACCTTTTAGGCATACATCACAACTTTCTTTGCAAAGTCACGTGCACGTGCATACATGAAAGTGCACGGCGGTTACTGCCAAAAACATTCTGCTACTCTATGCAGCTGATACAGTCAGAAACATCTTATATAGGGCAGAAAGTTCTTTTAATAACCACAGAAAGCAGCAATTTAAGTGGTTGCTACTTGGGCGGCTCACAGTACTCAACAAACAAAAAAAATCTGCCATCCATACTGAAAAAAACCCCCAAACCCCCCAGAATGCATCACCTGCGTCGTTTGGGAAAACTTGAATGTAGCTATTAAATGAATGAACACAATGCTGACAAATTAATGCTATTATTTTAATTGAAGAAACATAAGAAACCTTGTTGAAAATGAGATTAAATATAACATGAAAGTGGGCTATTTTCAAAGCTTCCTCTTAGTGTCTCAGGTGTGCTCAGCTCCCCTGTATTCCAAACCCTGCTTGCAGCATTCTTCATAATAAAAACTCACAACTATCAGTTTGATATCCTGTGACATGTCCAAGATGACAGCATCTGTTATCAAAGAGAACTATATTACTTCAACCTTTGAACTTTCTGCTAACTTTGTCATCTTTATCTGCTCATACATGTCTCAGTGAAACACATAATACCACATTCTCTGTATTCCTTCTGTGTCCTTGTTAGTGCAAGGAATTAGTTTTACAATGTAAAGAATACACGTAGGCGAGGCTGACCATCATATCATGTCTAACACTAATCAGGGTTGAACTTTGTGTAGGTCTCCGTGTGTGTAATGCAGCATGTTTTTAAAGTTATAACATATCTGAAAGTCAACATTTCTAAACAGCAGGATATCAGAAAGCTACTGAAGTTTACACATTATCCCCAAATGCTGCCCACTTAAAGCAGCGACAATAAAAAGTTCATAACAAGAAGCCCTCCCGATACCAAAGCCTTCCTATTTTTTTCTTTTTGGATATCTGAGTCTGCGTAAAGACAGAAGGGAGTTGGGTTGCATCAGAAATAGCACTCCCACCTGCTGAGGATCACTGAAAAAAAAAAAAAAAAGAAGAACATTTGTTCTCCCACAAGCCTTTCCTGCTTTTATTGGTTGCTCATTGGGGTAATGAGTCTGGATCTACTGCTCTATTTCTTCTGTAAAGAAGCATTGGGCATGTGCATGCATGTGATGCAAAAATCTATTGAAAATGTTTGAGGTAAGGAATGGTGTTAAATGCTATGGTTCATTTTGTCAAAAGCTTAGAGTAGTGAGAGGGAAATTGTCACACCCCCCCACTCATGTCTTAATCTAAGAATTGCAAGCTAATGCTACACTTTGTAGCTATTTGATTCCTTTATGTGAACCTGAATCATGCTAATGTGGGTTGGACTTCGGGAGAGGAAATATAAGGTTCTCTATCAAAAAAGTCCGACAACCTTCTTCTCACTAAAATAACATCTCACATTCTTTCTCACTTTGTTGGTCTTTTCTCTTCAAATCATTTTCAAACAACCTTCATTTATGAGACATTGACATGAGACCAGGGACAGAGAGAAACACACTCAAGAAACCACGTCAGCATGCTCATCTTATAGCAGCAGATAGATTTTTGAATTCATTCTCACTAGTGTTCCTAATCTCTGAGAAGCCCTGGCAGCTCGGGAGGGCGAAGGGTCATTGCCGAACCTCGTGTGGCTCCAGCGAAGACGTCCTTGCAGCTAATGCTCAGTTTACCAAAAACATCTTAGCGCTTGGCATCAGCTTTATTCCAGAATAAGCTGCTGGAAATATTAGAAACTTGATACGCAGGGGGTTAAGTGATTTGCAAGAAGTGTCAGAGCTCAGGTCAAGATTAGCAGTCATGCTTTGAAATCTTTAAAAAGTCATGGCAAGGAATTGTTGACAGCAGATGTAAATAGAAAAACACACACACACACACAAGGGAACAAAGACTTATCCAATGGCGAAGAAGTCGGAGAGCACACGAACACTGCGGGTCAGTGAACACAATTGGCAGCTGTGGAGATTATGATGAATGCGGAAAAGTTGCATTACAGTGCATTAAAAAGACATTTGATGAAAAGTTTTTAACCCTGATATAAAACTGCTGAGAGTCTCAGCAGACCTGCAGGTTTCTGGGAGTTTGTTCCACATG
>JBBBVU010000025.1:16761605-16778702 GCA_037177055.1 Atherinosoma microstoma
AATTATTATTATCAGTCGAGTCCTATATATGTGTATGTATGTGTATATATTCTCATTTTCAGGTGGATTTGTTTTGTGACTTATCTGGCCACTCTGAACTAACTTAATTCCTTCCAACTCCCTGAGATGTTAAAAGTTTAAATCTCCATTGTGTCTTTGTGGCTGCTTGAGCCTTGAGAAAGATGGGTTCTATTCATGTTGTGTCCCAGCCACCCCATACACAGAAAATAACATTCACAGCTACTAAAATTGACAGCCTGTAGCAAAGTGTCACCTGTTTAATGCTTTAATAAAGGTGCTCTCAGAGCACCATCTACAGGACATCTTGAGTGACACTTATAAGCCTTTTCCATAGTCCTTAAAACACATGGGGACTGGTTGGGTAAACTCTCAAGGACCCTCCAGGATCCTTGTGAGGATAAATAACTAGTCCAGTGTTCCATAATCAGGACTAAAACTGCATTGTTCCCTGTTTGCCAGGCCAGAGTGGAGTTGTTTAACCACCTGAGTGGCCTCAGCCCCAGTGACAGGCAGTCTCACCTGAACATCCAAACCTGTGTTTTTGTTACAGAAGCCATATTAGTTGGGTTCAGAGGATACTCAAAGAAATTCTACCTCTAGACTGAGGTCAGCAGCACTACACTCACATCATAAACAGAGTTGGTGACGTACCGGGACCAATTCTGATTCTTCTAAAGGTTTGCCAGAAAAGGAGCTTCCTGAACTCATCCCACACCTGAGTTTTTCCCCCTCTGTAGCTGCGTGATCCATGTTTGGCCTGTTGGTTCATGTAAACTGCCTCTGAGGTTCAACAAACTAGTCAAGTCCTGCAAGACTCCTTAAGCACCCAATGATGGACATCTGACATAAAGGGAGATTCATGTCAGGTGTCTAATGGGTTAAGAAGTTGCCACTGTGACTTTCACCAACCACTTAATGGCAGCTCCATACAGCCGCATCACCAATGGCTGCCCTGAACACAGCCCATTCAGATTAATTGTTTCCACCTGCCCTACAAAAATATCTGATAAGCCTTGGAGCTGAAGATCTCCTCCACCCATCATGACCCCATTCACCATGATCATTTGAGGTGATTAGCAGCTCAGCTCCTTTCTATGTCTTGGGCAGAAAATCACTGGGCTATAAAGAGAAGGTGCTATAATGTTCTTTTCAGACTGTTGCTGCGTTGGAGACTTTGTTGAAGAATGCAATTTATTCAGGAGAAGAAAATGTTTGCAGCAGCATCAAAATTCAAAATCGCCAATGTAATGTAGGACCATTGGAACATAAAAAGAAAAGAGATTTTTTTTTTTTTTTTAGTATTCTCTCTATTTGCGTTGTCTACAGTAGAGGTTTCACATCTGTTTAGACACTTTCAGCTGGTTCACAGCAGGTCAATTTTGACACTACCCACCCCCCAGTGGGCTTCGGTCTATCTTTGTTGATGTTACATTCACTGCACATTGGTAAAAATGGAAAGGAGATGCAGAAGTTCTGCTCAGATGCAACAAGAAGTATTCATAAACCTATTAATGGAACATTTGAATTGCTCAGTTTTGCTCCTTTTAGCAGTGTTTGCAAAGAAAATGCACATATTCAAAGAAAGAAGAGTGTTATCTGCCTGATGACTACTTATTATTGTCTCATTCAAAACCATCAATCACATTGTTATATATTGATAAATGAATTATGCAGTCATTGTGTCGCCTGCCCTCCATCATGCACAATTTTCCTCCCATCACCTCTAATTGCTTAAGTTAATCTACAACAGATGCCTGTGGCCTTACTCTCTTTCTCATTATTGATCTCCCTGAGGCCAAAGGGAGGAAGATGGGTCTGATGGCTAAGGATCAAGAAGGCGCAGCCACTGAACACCTCCCCTGCTAAAGCCACGTGGAAGCTTTGTAAAGGGCATCAAAGGGAGAATCTTAAACTATTAGATATTCAACTTGAGAAGGATCCAGCTTTCCTGAACTTTGTTTTACTTAAGTTTAATGTAATTGTATTTGAATAAAAAGTTGACATATGTATTAAACTAGTCGTAATTTCTTGGGGAAAGGTGCTTACAGCTCTAATAGGATCTAAACCGTCAACAAGGCACACAAAGATAAAACTGTTAGTCTGATCATGTGTTGCCTCAGGCCTGCTTGGAGCAACAGTGTGAACAGCCTGTCTCAAATTTTTAATGGTGATGTTAGCATGGGGGGGCATGTTGCTGAAGTACACCTATGAAGCAGCGAGTTTGTTCAAACTCGCTGCTTCTTGGCAGAAACAACAAAAGTTCTGTGAGCTACTGTCCCCAAAATTCAAAAGTTCTTTGTGGTTTTTAAAAAAGCTGCTCAGCGCTTCAGAAATCTTAGACTAAGCAGACACAGAACAGAACTGCTGATTATACTGAATATATGAAATACTATGGATAAAATAAAACAGCCCCTTTTTCACAACCCATGTCTCATTAGTAAAACTCCCTCTGTTATCCATCTCCTTCTCTTCTATCTTCATCTTCTTTTCAGCTTTGAGACAAAGAAAAATCAATGAGAGGAATGGATTTTACCTGGACTTACTTCATCAGTGCACTGTATAGAAAGAGGCTGCAGTATTTTCTGCCTTCAATCTGCATCCCATCAGTGAAGCTCTGGGGATGGGAGTTGCTTGATTGGTCCATCTGTCTCATCTAAACTAAAAATATTGGAATACTGGATAAATTGGCATAAATTTGACAGATATTTGTGTGCCCAAAGGATAAATCCAAAGGACTCTGAGTTCATTTTGATATCATTTGGCTCATGTAGAGCAGCTTAATCCATGCACGACATACTCTCCATAGGGCTGCCATTTTCTGAGTGGCTCATGAAATCAAAAATGTCTCTCTTGCTCTGCTCTTGATGAATTATGGAGACTTTGATGATCTCTTGACTTTGCATATACAGTAGAGCTGTGAGCAAAGTTTTAAACTCTTACACTAAAATACAGTCCTGGCCAGAATGATTGCCATGATGTAAGCAAAATATTGATTGTCTTGAGCAATGAATACAAATTATCATCAAATATTTGGATTTTGTGCAAAGATTATTTTTCATTTAGATTTCTAAAGTTACTTAACATTTATCCTAAGTCTCACCCCAGTGACACTCTCTAGCTCCTCCTGGGAGATCCCGAGGCATTCCCAGGACAGAAGGGACAGAATATATATAATCCCTCCAATGTGTCCTGGATCTTCCCCAGGGTCTCATCCCAGCTGGTTGCACTTGAAAAACCTCCAAATGAAGACAACCAGAAGGCATCAGATGTGCCTACCACCTCAGCTGACTCCTTTAAAATGTGGAGGAGCAGTGTGGCTCTACTCCAAACTCCCCCTCGAGCCCTTCCTGGAGCTTGGAGTAAAGTAAAAGGGTAAGGATGCCTGAGCTCCTTACCCTATCCCTAAGGCTGAGCCCGGCCATCCTAAGAAGGTAGTTCATTTCAGCCCAATCTTATTCTTTCAGTCACAACCTGGGTGTCATGTAATGAGGGCTACAGCGAAGACAGACCAGTAATTCTAAAGCTTGGCCTTCAGCTCAGCTCCCTCTTCAGAATAAGGATCACTGCAATGCCATCATTACTGCACCAATTTGTCTGCTGGCTTCAGCTTGCCATCACTGATGAACAAAAACCTGAGATGTTTAAACTCCTCCACTTGAAGAAGTGACTCTACCCTAACCCTGACTTAAGTTAACCAACTGATAATGATTAAAATGCATAAGTGGCCAGACTTTTCTAATTTCTTTCAAGCAACTGTAGAGGCAGGACCGTCTGACACGACATGAAGGCAAGAGGTATCCAAGACTCATAACATGATCCTATAACAGGTAAGCAGAGAACTTTCAACTTTTGTGTCTTTGTATGACATGAGATTGAGAACAATGGGCCTCATTCACCAACATCTTCTCAAATTTGTTCTTGAAAGGACAGACCAGCTGTCTCTACTTCGCATGGGTAAACGCTCAAAAAATGCCCATAAAAGGTCATGAGACTTACGGCGGTGTGCAAACCCCCACACCCATCGGTGAGACTGACAAGGAAAAATAACAAGCATGATGAGAAAAAAGGTGAATGAAAGCAAAAGATAATAATAAAGATGTGCACCTAAAGATGTTCCTCATTTTTAAATGTTGAATTAGTTATAAATAACCACATGATCAGCTTCAAATAATATAAAAACAGCTTTTTGTTCAAACTGGTCATTAGTTCCTCCTGAACTTGGACAGCAACCTGCAGTCTGGTCCCATGAGTGCGTCAGGACGCACATCCTTGTGGTGTCGTGGCTAAAGGGGAAAGTGGTACACGTCAAATAAATGATCTTAGCCTACTGTACCTTCTACAATTAGTAAAGCAAATTTCCGCCTGCTGTGGCATCATTTTAAGATGAAGTTGGGAGGGACTGCTGCATCGGATCCACCAGGTGAGTCTGATAGTGCTTTTCAACCAGGCGGCCACAACAAAACCTTGATTTCTTAATAATACAGCATTATATTTAAAAGACAACGTTGTAATGAATTTTAATTCTCAAATACTACATTCTGCAAGTGGATCTGGGAGTTAAAGGTGACTTAGACATTTATGGAGTGATGTTGCAGTTAAAGGAAGATCTAGCCTGTGCGCAGTCTATAAACCGATGCTGTTAAAGACCAGCAATCTGTCCTGACTGCCACTTGAATGAATGAACTGGATGAAAGACAGTTAAATTTCCCCCTGAAGGAAATCATAACATTAGTATGCATTCTTTAAACTCCTGCTAGTTATCTTAAAATAATTACATTAATTACATTATTTTAAGATAACTAGCAGGAGTTTAAAGAATGCATACTAATGTTGTATATTAGTATTAGTGCACAGGCTAGATCTGTTTCTTCACATATATATATAGTGTATTAGTATATATAATTTCTCAAAAGTTATTTAAAAACCTGACAAAAACATTATAGTAACTATTATTGTATTTGAAGAGCTGAACAGCAGAAAACATCACAAACGTTGATTTTGTTCAAACGTGTCGGTACTCAGATGTTCGTAAGTCTTACTGAGCGTTCGTAGATACGAAGATTTTGATGAATGCCACAATTTTCGTCAAAAGTTCGTAAATAGGACTTAAGGACAAATTTTTTCGTAAGAACTGGTGGTGAATGAGGCCCAATGTTAAGTTTGGAGCGGGTCACACATTTCTGACCAGTAGAACACTCTCAGCTTTTTATTTCCACTTTAGTGTCTCAGTCATCTCAGATTTAACCCAAACTCCCAGAGAAAATGGACAGAGTTTGAATAAATACAGCTAAAAAGTAATTTTTCGGTTTGAAGGCAGGTTTAAAGAGAGGGATGCATTAGATGGCGATAGGATTTAATAAAACATTATTCTTTAATTGTTTCACAGCAGTTGTGGCCTAGGGAACAAATAAAAACACCGTTTGAAAAATGGACACATTTTCAGTTAATACAGCACGTAGCAACAGACTTCAGATGATTTGTCTAATCTAGCCTGAACCTTTGACCTCTGTGGAAATGCAACAGACCAAGGACTGAAAAATGTTTTAGCCCTGGGAAAAAAAACAAAAAAGTAAATCAAGCCATTAAATTCTGGGTGCTGCTGGTTGAAATGCACCTGGAAATGTTAAAGTACCCCATTTCAACTATTTTTTAAGTTCTTAAAAATGTTCTATATGGTCTGAAGATGCCCCCGGAAAGTGGCAATAAAACATACTGTGTTATGTGGGTGGTAGAAACACAAGAGATGGAGAACAGTTTAACAACTTCATATTTCAGTGAGAGGGTTCTTGCATCACTGACCTATATTGCATTACTCACATGGCATCACTCTTCTTCTCTAGTCCATCTTCAGATGTTAAGAGCCCCCTACTGGTGAAGGGAATACAGTTTTACTTCAGTCCCAAGTTCCTTATAATATACAGAAGTGTCTGTAAACACAACATATACTACAATTCAGATTGGAGAAAACATATCACGTCAAGACTTTCATGCTGACCTGTAGCAACCTCGAGTTTCAGTCTGTACTACAGTCTGTACTCTGAACTTTGGATAGCCATGTGAGTTTAGACCAACAACCATTGCAATATGAACTTCTTCAGACCTAAAAGTGCTTGAACATGTACGTAGCTGCCAGCCAGCAAGAATCTTCAACAGGACCTCAAGAAACTTTTACAGAAGATATTATAGCCATGCAGATCATTTCCACCAATACTTGTATATATTTTGTACATTTCATGTCATAATTCAATATGATGCAGTACTTTGATGATTATATTCTGAAAAGGACTTAAAGGATTTGTGTTTTTAAACAGTCAATCTCATCAGGTCGAAATGAAATTGCTTTGCACTCTCGTCTTTTGCACCATCAACAGGTTCAGTTTTGTGTTTGCTATTTTGAATTATGTCAAAATATTGCCAAATAATTTACTTTTGTTTTGCTCTTTTTTTCTGCATAATGCCAATTCTCCCCCAACCTTTCCTTCTGGGAGATTCTCTAAGGTGCTCTTTTTTTTTACCATCATGTTACCGAATCGTTGCCAATTAGCCAAATAGCTGCAACATGTGTAACCAATTATCCCTTTTTGTACCGCTTACTTTTCTAGCCTTTTGATCCCCCATTCAACTATTTTCAGATGTTTTTTTTTTTGTTTTTTTTACCATTGACTTTAAGATAAGTTGATATTCTTCATGGAGTATTAAAAAGTCTCTATTTCAACATCTGCTATGTGCTTCCTGTTCCACCATAAATTCAATATTGGTTTATGAGATTTCTAAATAATTCCTTTTTTTTTCAACATTTAATGACAAAGTGATGATATGTAACAGCCATAACCAGTGACTCATTTTAGGGCATCGTATGCGTCATTATGACTCAAAAATAACAGAACAAGCCTCTTATCAATATTAAAGAGAAACAGTCCCCCATAAGAAATACAGAACATAGCAATTTCTTTGATGTTAGAGTTTGAACATTTGGGAGAAGTGAAAAATCATTTGAAATGCTGTAGCGATGGAATAAAAGAGCCTTCACTTCAAGAGGAAGCTCCTTACATGTGTACATTATGTAGGTGTTGAGCACCACGGCCCATTCAAAACAAAGAAGGGAGTTCTGGTTTGTTTCAGACGCCCATTTTCCCTTTACAGACAAGTTTCTGTTCCCATCTTACTTTCGGATCACAACAGCACGCTCAGTAAGTTTCTCTCAGACGCGCCATCAAATGCCACTGAATAATGAGAGAAAAGCTGAGATACGACAACACATCACACAACTTTGAAACTAAAACTTTTTAGGGAGTATCCAAAGACACCAAAACTTTAACATTGCCAAACTTTACAACTTACCGAAAATAAATCTTATCAGGATTTAGAATTCTAGGGATTCTTTTAAGGTTGTTAAAGTTAAAAGATATCCAATAGTTTATTGCCATTGTAGAAAACAACATCATATTCAAGCATCATCCACTTGATATAACAATAAAAAGTGCAACAAACCCAAAGTGCTGTAGATAGTGTGAAAAATATTTACATTGCGGAAAATAGCGGCAGTTCTAACAGAAGTAGCAGAAGGAGAGAGACAGGGACAGAGAGAAAGAGAGGGGATTGGACTTGTGGAGGAAGGTGTGATATGGGATGAGTATTGCAACAATGCAAAGTCCAGTTCACAGATATTGTATTTGGATGGAAGATGTAGTATGAAGGGGTTTGGCTTGAGGGGAGAAAGAGGATGTTAAGCTCTCACTGAGCAGCCACACTGCCTGGGGTTACAAACTGTGGCTCAGTCTATGGGTTCTGGCCCAGATGGACTTATATCTCCTCCCTGAGGGCAACAGCTGAAACAAGTAATGTGCAGGGTGTGCTGGGGCATGCAGGATATTGTGCACTCTCCTCACACAGCAGCTGGTCATGATAAAGTTGATCTACAGGAGGCTGGTCCTGATGATACTCCCCGCTGTATTTGCCCTTCTCTGGGGCTCCTATTATTCAGCCTTAGTGTCGGTGGAGAACCACACTAAAAGTCTTTTGGTCAGTATGCTATCTGTAGCACAATGATAGCCATTCTGCAAGAGTTTCTGTGGAAGACCGGTTCTTCCCAGTTTCCTCAGGTAGTAGAGATGCTGCTGGGCCTTCCCTGTGATTCAGGCAGTGTTAGGGCCCCAGGTCAGATCATCAGCCACTGTTTCCCCCAGGAACCTGAAACTGCTGACCCTCTCAACCACTTCACTTCTGATATGAAGAGGAGGGTGGATGAGCTGTCCAGATCTATGAAAGGCCACTATAATTTCTTTAGTCCTTTTTGGGTTAAGGACCAGATTGTTCTCAGTACACCGTGCTACCAGTTGTTCCACCTCCTTCCTGTAGTCTCATTCTTGTCAGTAATGCGACAAAGTGGAGTCAATCGCCAGCAAACTTGATGTTATATACATTGTGAGAGGTACAGCAGTCATGTGTGAAAAGTGTTTAGAGCAGGGATCCTCAATCCTGGTCCTCGAGGGCCAGTGTGTACTATGAGATTGATATAAAGTTCTGCACAAGTCTGAGTCAGTTGTGTTGCAACAGGGAAACTTCTAAAACCTGCAGGACCCCGGTCCTTGAGGACCAGGATTGAGGATTCCTGGTGTAGAATAATGGGCTAAGCATACATCCCATGCTGATACATAGGGTGGATGAAATATGCTCGCCAACCTTGACACATTTTGATCAGTTTGTCAGAAAGCTCAGAGTCTGAATGCAGACTGATGTATTCAGGTCTAGATCATGGAGTTTGGGTCAAGATATTCCAACAGTTTGTTCAGCACAATTGCACTGGCATCCTCGGTCAACCTGTTGTGTCTGTACAAAACTTGGAATGGATCTAATGTAGGTGGGATTACCTTCCTGATGTGTCCCATTACCAGTATCTCTAATCAAAACAAATATGATTGAGAAGCTGTTAGCTTTTCTTTTGAAAGGCCACCTTCTTATCTGCAGATGCAGGAGAACTTGATCGTTTATATCATACTGCACCTTGTCCTTGTCATTTCAGATCAAGACAGTGCAGCCCTCTCAGGCCTGAGACACCACTGCAAGGTAACTTGTGTTAGAGGTGAGTTGTACTTGTTTCACAAGACTCCATCATAAACAAGGCCAGACCTTGTAGATGTCAGCTCAGCACCAAAGTCACCGCCTGCACCATTCCAGTTTTTATAGTCCTGCCGCAAAAAAAATCATTTTTGGCTCCGTCCAGCCATGTGTTGCCAGTCGGCCCCGCGAGCCATTTTTCACCTCATGCTGCTTTTAAAGCAGCCATATGGAAAAAGTGAACTGGCTGCCCCCACGCTGGCTCACCACTGTGGTCCTAATATTTCATCGTCTCAAGGACATAGGATATTCACAATTTCTCTGAGCTGTTTTAAGAATGTCTGATGAAACTTTGAACAAAGTCAAGAGTAAATAAAAATATAAATCTAATCCCCTTTATCATCAGATCTCATGAAAATAAGGTTAATCACAACCTGCCACATCTATTTTAGACAACTAGACATTTATTTACTGATGCTTAATGTCCTTTAAATGTAAAAAAGACCAGTATTTCAATAATCGAAGCAAAAGGTTATTGTTTAGCAGAACACAAGGCCTATTACAAACAAAGCTCTTTAGCTTACAAAAGGAATGTGAATCTCCGAACATTCAAAACGGCATCTGAACAACAGCAGTGAAATTAGTAAAGATCATTTGTACAACCCCAAATCTGTTCCCTTCCTTTCTTTTGTTCCTGCTTTCCCACTAACTGCTTAAAGAGATAATAAAGGAAAGACTGAAAAGAGCGTCCTTCGCTTTATCCAGTTTGTCCATTTCATCCTTCCATCTCCAGATATAATAAGGAAAGCAGTTTTTTCTGTCTAACCCATGATTTTTTAGGATTTATTTGGATAGGTGGACATGAATACGTGGACAAAGATCCTATATTCATCCGGTGAAATTAAGATCCAAGTTTCAACACATCATTTTCATATTGTACTGCTAAAGTGAGGAGCATTTGGAGGAAGCTATAATGTTATGAACAAACGCTGCAGGTGAACACCCCCCCCCACCCCCACCCCCACCAATCCTCAACTCCCTCTGAACAGAAAAGAAGATGAAGAAGACGAAAAGAAAAAAGAGAATAAACTGCTGCTATCTAATATACAAAGATTACTGTGTGACCAGCACATA
Source organism: Atherinosoma microstoma (assembly GCA_037177055.1). NCBI lineage: Eukaryota > Metazoa > Chordata > Actinopteri > Atheriniformes > Atherinidae > Atherinosoma > Atherinosoma microstoma. Next base: position 16,771,818 of record JBBBVU010000025.1, read on the forward strand.
AACACAAGTGATGCTAATCACATTTGCCAGGCGAGCAGGGACGTCCTGAGCCTCAGCTCATCTAATTCTCAAACTGAAGTGAAAAGAGCCTCCATCTTTTCATCTGATTCCATCATCCTGATTAAACTGTGATAAAATAACACTTGATATCTTTCAAATACACAGAGAATGCTAAAGTAGAGGACTTTTATACCTGGGAATTATACCTTTTTTGCACACAGAATCCTCTTTTACATGCAGGTGCTCCTGTGGACACATTTGTCCTCACCTGTCAAAATGCAGCTAAATTTGGCTGAGATCAAATGATTGACTCAGTTAAAGAATACTCCCCTTCTTTATCTTAAAAAACTGGGTTGATTTGGAGCCTATAATATGATTACTCTTGATGCTCTTATCTTTGATAGATTTGCTTTGGTTTTAGATGGTGTGAGTAGATGGTGGCCTAAAATTTACTTTACGCAAATTACTAATCACTAGACTTAACACTGCAAGTGGGAAACCCAATAATGTCCATGAACAAACATACATCCTAAAACAAGGCTGTCAGATGGGAACAATACAGTAAGAAAAGGTTCATTTTAAAGGTATAGACAGATGCTGTGATATCTTTGGTACTAAGTGGTGAAAGAAAATAAAGCTAGAAAAACTAGGCTGGATGAAGACAAAACACAATACTTCAATACTGTGATCAGAAGGACAGACATGCTTGCATGCTAAAGATGTTAGAAAAGTGTACCAAACTCTTTATGTGCACATGCAGAGTCCCATGTCTGTATCAGAGCATATTTAGGATTGACATTAAATTAAACAATAAAGCAAGCACAACCAGCTCGGTGTTATAATATCACATCATACCACCAGACACGATGGCAATGATGAGAACACATGACATGAAAATAGGGCAAAACCTAACTGAATACTGAACAGACATAAGGTGATGAAAATATTTCAGCTTCTAACACAAAAACTCACACACCACGACAACGAGTTCTTTTAAATGCAACTCCAATTAAGAAATGATGAAGTACTCCTCTTCTGTTCCAAGGAGCAGCTTTTGAGACAAGTGTCGAGTGAAATATGAGACCTTTTTTTAAATGTAACCCTCTGGATTAAGATTTTTTTTAAAGTTAACTTCTTAATGGTTTTAAATCCAGAACATCGCTTTCAAACACAGGGCTGCATTTTGTCTCCCGTTCTCTTCTCTTTCTATTCCAACATCACTTTTAGCAAAGCAGGAACAAGACTTTTTTAAGTATGTGGATGACATGGCCCCACGGCCCATCTGACGAACACTCAGTACCAGCAGAGTCAGCAGTCTGGCCCAAACGTTTCTGACATGTAGCTGGAGCTCAGAATTACCAAGATCAAGGAGCTGCAGTGGGGGCAGAGGCAACTCTCCATCTTCTCCATCTTCTCCATCTTCAGGTGGAGCAGGTTCAGGCTTTTAAATACCTTGGAACCAAAATTGTCACCTGCCTGTCCTGCACATGCTGACACAATCTCCCAAAAAAGCCTAGCAGCACTGCACCTAGCAACTCAAGACTTTTTGTTTTAGTTTTAACTGTGATGTAGAAATCATTGATTCAATCCATATTCACTTTCAACATCTCCTCCAGGTTTCAGCCACCTCACCATCAAACATAAAACAAAACTCACCCGCATAATCAATCAGGCCAGTAAAATAATCAATGCAGCCTAAACACAGCCACTCAGTGACCATGAAGCCACTCTGATCATCAAGCAATAAAGTTACGCTGGCCCGGAACCTCTATCAAAAAAAATCTTTCATTCCCTCTGCCATAACCATCCTGAACAATATCAACTAGACCAACCATCACCTGTTGCATCTTCATTATTTCCCTTCTTTTTGTACGTTTTTAATTGTGTTTTATATGTTTTAAATGTTTGTTTAAATGTCGAGGCTCAAGACTGAAGAAGAAAGTCAGAGTGGATACAAAGAAATGAGGCTTAGTTTAACTCCAATAATCTCAACAAAAAACTATTTTGGACGGATGTTTGCGTTTGAGGGACTCATTTTATAGATGAAAAGGCTCGGACACCATGGTAAAATAGCTTATAAAATGCAAAACTTGTGAAAATAAATCGCAATTCTGCTTTATCATTTGCTCTGCGTGTTGACATCACTGTTTCACTACGGCCCCGCCTCCGCACTCTGCTGATGCTCATCCCCCCCTTGCATCAGCACCATTTCTGGTATCCTCATTAAGCACACAGAGAGAGGAAGAGAAACTACCCACCTCACAGAAGCGTAGAGGCGTCAGACTGCCGCCACAGCATCCCGGATACACAAGTGTCTAGAGGCCCCACCGACGGATTCAAACGCCAGAAACAGCTGAAGATAAAGCCAACACAACCGGGCACACGGCCACAGCTGCACTTAGTAATGGAGAGCCTGCTTGATAATCCAATGAAAGCCGTTCTTTACCTGAAGGAACTCACTACCATCGTCCAGAACCAGCAAAGCCTGATCCAGACGCAGCGCCAACGCATCGACGAACTCGAGCGGAAGGTGGAGGATCTGATCGGAGAGAACCGACAGTTGCGGGACCCCCATCTCTACGTCCAGCAGCCCGCTCAGCATCACCACCACCACCATCACCATCCGACTCACCGCAGCGCCAGTCCCCAGGCGCCGGCCCACCTCCATCAGCACCCGGGGAGCAGCAACAAAGCCGCGGCTCATCTCGGCCAGCAGGCGCAGCAGCTGCAGGCGCAGCAGCAGCAGCAGCCGCTGCCTCCTCCTCAGCAACAGCAGCAGCAGATTACCGGTCTAGCGGCCCAGCCTCAGCAGCACCCGACTCCTCCTGCGCCGACTTCCCACCACCCGCAGCAGCTCCAGCTCGTTCCCACCTCGCCGCAGTCGCCCAAGGTGAGCAAAGCCGGAACCGACTCCGCTGAGGAGGACAAGAGGAACGCCTGCTGCAAGTCGCTGGTTCCGCAGACTCCCACCACTCTCTGCCGCTCAGTTGGTCTGGCCAGGAAAGCGGAGTAAGTCTCATGTTATGTCTTAACGATGCAAATTAGAAACTGCATCCTGTCCAACAAGTTACATTTATTTGATCCACTGCCAGACTTCATGGTTTACCTCATAACATGCAAAATAAAAAATAAAAAAACTTCCATGACCCCGATAAGGTATTTTCCTGCAGCGCACTGTCAGTTTTAGGAGTCTAAATATAGAAAATGTGTTTGGCCAGTTTAGTGTCATATCCTCCAGGGCAATCAGATATACGTGTAATGTCACAGATGCTCATCAACCAAGTTAGGTTGCAGGCTGTTACACATGTCCTGTCATCTCAAAATAATCTTCATGAATGTCTAACATCTGGAAGGAGACACTGCTGAAACTCTGTTATTGATTTGACTTTGATTAACTTTAAATCTCCTGATGAGCTTATAGGCTTAATTTCCTCTCAGGTAATTCCAGCCCCTCCTCTATTTTCACATTGTTGCTGCCTTGTTAAATCAACTGCAAGTACAATATGTATTGATTTTAAGGACTCAAGCTGGCACTCTAACAGTTTGAGAATTATTCACTGAGGTAGTCTCTTTAGGACTTAACACTGAAGATTAGGTATTTGTCAGCAGTGAACATTTTTACTTACGTCAGTCCTTTAGTGATGTTGCATATGTCAGATGTTCAGAGGTGTTTTGTTTTATTTTGCAGCCCCTCATTTTACTCTGTTTGCACACTTTGAATGCGCTGAGTATTACCTGAAAAGCCAATCTGTTTTCTAGGCAGTGGTTTCGCAGGTGTTTTGAGTGCGAGCTGAAATTTGTAAACACGCATCTCAAAACAAGCCAAACTCCTCAAGGTACATCACGGGACTTCGAGGGTTGATTGTACAGAATATAATGACTTATTTGCAGGATCTGAAATGTTCCACCAGAGAGACGGAGAGGTGTTAGAGCTTGGGTGTGAATCACATCACAGCCGTTTCAGAGCAACTATTAAGCTTTGGCGAGATTTTTAATCAGACTATATTGTATGAAGGTATTAACTTGGGGTTTACAAACCCTTTTCACAAAGTTCTGATTGATACAACAATGAATGGATTTACGGATATCTAATAACCAATGAAAAAGAAGCATTATGTGTTTTAATGAGTTGCTTAGAGTCATAAAGGGAACACATAATAGCTATCAAGCAACTATTAGTGCTTCTATAATATTATCTCATAAACCAAATGGGTATCACAAGTCAATATTCATTCAGAGGGAGGGTAATACAAATTGTTTCCAAATATTTCCTCACTGACGATTATATAATTTCATTTCAAAGTTGATATTTCTGCAGTGGTAGGAGCCTGATTATTTTTTATTATGAATGCATTTGTGCGTCTGCAGTGCCTTTGCAAAGTAGATTATGGAAATGTGATCTAAATGAGCTAAATGCACGCTTATGCTCTTTTGATGCAGTAGTTTCCCCCTTTCTTTCTTGCAGAACTACTAGTACAGTTAAAATTCTTGATCCAACTAATTGGATTCTAAGTATCTGATCAAATCTCCATCAATTGAAGGTTGTTAAAACAACAAATACTGAAAAGATCAACACTTTAATGGCAGCTGTTTGCTTCTGAGCTGTCCATGGTGCTGAATGTTCTTTACCTTCATCAAGGTCACATGAATCGCCTCAGCCAGAGCTGCAAACACACCCGCGTGCACAAAACGCGGCGCACCGAGCCCCATCTGTTCCACTCGGCCGCATTTGCATTGTTTCTGTTAATCCAGATTGATTTATCAGGCCATTAAGTCATAATTCCTAAAGAGTGTGGGTCAGGAATAGTGTACATTAGCATGCATACAAGGGGGAAAAAAATAGAACAGCTTTTAAAATATATTCTAGGAGCCACAGATACACGCATAAACCCGCACGTAATAAGGAGTAGAAAATAAATGTCTGATGGGAATTCACAAGGTAGTTCATTTGTTAAACATGCACCTCCGACACTTCTGCAGAATGATGAACAATGAGACAGAGATGAAGAGTGAGAAACAACTCAAGGGAGCATATGCTTTTGTTTTAATCCCCGATGTAAAAGCAGTGATACGTGAAAGGCAGATGACGCGAAGCAGTATTATAATTTCTACTCCAAGCACTGAGCCTGGTCTGATAATATGGTGTGTCACTACATGAGAGAAAACATGCATAAGTGACCGGAACACGTTGCAAATGTTTATGTACTTATCTATGTAATTCATAAGAAAATGTATATGTTATATCTGGGGGTCATACAGTGTTTTAGCAACAGATTTTTATTATATGCATGTGAGGTACGAGCACCTAGTTTACGAGAATGTTAGCATGTTGTACGTCCTTATATTAAGGAAACAGGAGGGCACCAAAGTAAACAAATAATCCTTGGATATTTGAATGCAATGGATTTCAAGCTTAACCACCAGCTTCCCATCCCGAAAAATGTGTTTTATTTGATTAAAAGGGAGCAGAAAACGCATTTGCAAAGCTCTAAATGAAAAATTAAATGCTTGCTCAGTCACATCACGCACTCCTCATCTCCAGCAGTGGTATAATTTGAAGGATGCAAATCAAAGCCAGTTTGTGCTCCGAACAGTGAACGCTATTGAGAAGTTGTCTCCTGGTTCGACCTTAAACCTCTCAGATGGACTGAAGTGTTGCAGTTGTGTTGCTCAGTCTGACGAGGATTTTTAAGGGGTCTGTGTGATTTAAAGGAAGCCCTCAGCAATCCTTTCTAGTCCTCTTTCTTCCCTCTCAGTCTGTAAACCGCACATCCCACTCTAAGCGTACTTTATTCTCATGCTCATTTTTTTTCAATTTTTTGACTCCTTGCTCTTCACCTACAAGTTACACCTTTGCCCACCTACTTCATTTCTCCTTCCTTTGCTGTCCTTCTCCCAGTCTCACTGTGTCGGTAATTTCCCATTCTCCACATCCCTTCTTATCACCTTTCCATTTTCCACCTCCCTCTTTTCCTTTCCTGTAATCAGTAGCTTATGCTACACAAGCTACCTCTGCAGTCTGAATCAGTATTCAGACCCATCCTCTGACCATCCTCTCCACCACTTAACCCATCCACCGACTGGACTGAAGCCCTCAGTCCTTTCCTTTCTCTGTATATGCTTTGGAGCTGCCAAGTGTTAAAATGAATGTGTGAAAGCTGGGCCATGTGTTCAGGAGAGTGGCAACAATTGTGGGAGAGGTGGAGATACGTCTGATAGGGAGCAATCTCGTCGCCTGAGGTGGAAATCCCAGCGTTCTCATGCAGCTCTGGTGATTTTCTGCTGCTACCTCCCACACACTCACGGATATGCTAAGCTCTTGCTCTGACACACGAAACACTTAAACATGCACACAGACACCAACATGGCACATGCCACCTGGCAGAAAGCATGTTTTTCCACATTGGCTTTGACTCCCCCCCCCCGCCCCCCCCCTGCACCCACAATGCCCTCATTTTCCTCCTGCTGGCCTTGTACCAACTGGAGAGCAGTGCCATCTCTTCTTCCATTTTCTGCATGCAACTGCACAAGCCCTAATAAATTCAGACATTTGAAAAAGGAAATAAAGTCTGCTCCAATTTTGCATGGTGGAAAATAAACATTAAAAAAATGGCAGCTGGGGCGGCAGAAAAAGACTGAAAATACAGGAAAAAACTAAATAAGATTCCTCAACAAAAATACAGTTTATACTATTACATGGAATCTTTTTTTCAATTTAATTACAATTTTTAAGAATCTTTTTAGTGTTTAATAAAAGACATTAGAATATGGTAGAGCTTGGTTGGTTATAAACGCACACACGCACACACACACACACACACATTAACACACACACACACTATAACACACATTAACACATACACACTATAACACACATTAACACAC
>JBBBVU010000025.1:16784091-16819075 GCA_037177055.1 Atherinosoma microstoma
ACACTGACAGAGACAGACTAACATAATGACAGACAGACCAATATAACTGGACAGATGGAAAAACAAAACAAAACAACAACAAAAAACAAGGCATGGACAGAGTAACTGCACAAAACACCCCAAGAATCCCCACGGGGCTGAGGGGCCCAAATGCTGTCCTACTTTTCTCATGGCAAAACAACTTCCTTTTAGCATCATCTGCCGCTTTGATTTCCTGTCAATCCAGATGAAAAACCAGCATCCAAACCCTCATTTTTCCTCTAAATTTACTGTCACCTGTGCGACAATCCGACTGACTCATAGACAGGCCTGTCATCCTCCTCCTTGACAAATCCAGATGACTCACATGACATCATCTTTTACATGTAAACATTATACAACAGTTTACATCTCTGCATGGAATATTTATGTTTCGGTTACTCATGTTACACTAGCTGAACAGCGAGTCACTGCCTTCATAGTCGGTGGTAAATTATTCTCATGTCTGATGGCTGCATATCATTTCTCCTCCATGCAAATGAACAGCAGGCCTAATGAGCAATCAGCAGAGTGTGTCATTCCTGTGTAATCTACATATTTCAGTGTTGTGATTACAAATGAAAATGGCATCACTGTTGTCATGTGGTGTCACTCAATCTGACCGCATATCATAAATAGCTAATGTCATGAAGTAAACAAAGCTTTCATCCATATCAGCTTAATTTTTTTGCACTTTTCTATTAGGAGAAACTACTTTTCAAGCTTATTGAGCTAATATTTGTTAAGTCACATCTCAATTTGATATAAAAACACATATCCCTTTAGCTTCGGTAAAAATGCAATATGTTAATGATATGATTCCTCTAAAATCTGTTTATCAGCAGCCCAATTTCATTTTTTGATGCAGTTTTTCATGGTGTAAACAACAACAAAAAAAGATGCATACACTTTCAGAGTATCATCAAAAACCTCCCTCAGATCCTCTTAGTTGCACTCATACATTACAACCTGTTGGCTTTGTCTTTCAGCACAAAACGTGCTGGCAATTAGCAGCAGATGCTAATGAGCTGACCACATACAATCCCTTATAAATGGCTTGAAAATGACTCCACTGTTTGCCGTGCACTAACAGTGCTTGAAGCTTGAATTTCTCAAGGGAAGGTGGCTTCATGCCTCCCAGCAGTCAGTGAGCCTCTAAACTAGAGGTTCCTGGAAAGAGGACACAGTGTGTGGTTATGGAAAAAATGGCCACCCATCTGTTGCAGAGATTTCACCTCCTGAGAGATTAATGCTGAAAATCCCTCAGACAGACAATTGCAATTGTTTTGTGCCGTGTGCACCAGTGTGCATGTGTGCATGAGTTTGTGATTGGAAAGGGTTAGACTCTTGGGGCAGACTCAGCTAGAGCTAAATAGTTTACACAAAATTATTGATAGATGTTTTTGGATGTTTTTGGGATCAAGATGATGGTTTTTATATCTGTTAAAGTATAGCTCTATATTTGTAAGTCTGTGCTTTTATTACTGCTTTTATTATATATCCTCAGAATCACATGAAATTGAAGCCCATATTTACGAAGCTGTTACATTTGTATAATACATGACATTACCTAATAATATGATTGCACATATAATTATGATTTGGCTTTCAGTTATCAATAGCAGCAGCAGTACAAACTGCTGGTGAGTCACGTTAGGTGATGCAAACTGTAAAATATATTGACCTTGTATTGATGCTTCTGCATCAAAGCCCCATGGCTGTGCTTTTGCTACTCAAACATATTGACAAAACAGTCTGATTGTCTACTCCTAGTGAAAAAATAGAAAAGGCTTAAAATGCAATCTTCTTGTTAACTTTTAACTGGGAAACTGAGATATCTCTTCCTACTGGCTGTCTGTTATTCACTCTACTGACAACTGGTGAGCTGTAACATGTGGAATGGTTAAGCTTGTCATTTGGTAACAGAGTAGAAATAAAGAGATGAAAGGAGGGTTTGAAGACTTTGATTGTGGTTAAATAGTCTTTTGCTGAGTAAATTGACCCAAAAGTATCTAAACACCAAAATAGACTGATCAAGGTAAAGTAATGTATTGATTTGTGAACCTCTAATCCAACAAATATACCCAGTTTGAAGACAAAATTACAATGACAATAGCAAGACCAAAGTCCTCATCCTGAGTGGGCGTCAGCAGCAGCAGCAGCACAGTTAAATAGTGAAGGAGACACTGGGATCGGCTGGACTGCAGACGATCCGGCCAATCACAGATGAGGAATCGCACAGCTAGTCTTTCCAGCCAATTATTTGTTTGTAACTACACAATTCTGAATATCGAAAACATTCTCTAAATGCTAAATAACAGTTAAAAAAAACAACAACACTGTCCCAAAGTTTCTTTTGGGCTGTAACATTAAAAACAAGGCTTGAATATTTGCATGCACTCAAAGTAATTGAGATTTTAGAAAGGCAAATATAAAAGCAAGAAGGTGAGCATTTGCAACTGTTAGTCAATGTAAGAATGGAAACAATTCACTTTAATTGCTTTTTTTCTCCATCCTTCTTTTATTTGTTTACATTGTCGACCGTGTTAATCCATCAAGGTGACCTGAACAAACACAGTATCTTCTAACAGTCCTGGATAGTTAGATTTTCACAACCACAAACAAACAAAATCCTTGAATTTTGTGAGATTTCTGTTAAAGAGGAGGGAAATTGCACAGGGAATAGGACATCAGATGCCACTTTTCTCAATAATTCAACCTCTAGCAAGGCCAGATCTGAATATTTCCCCTCGACTTTTCGTCAGAATAGAGGAAACAATAAGTAAATAAAGTAAAATTAGTAAATCAAAATGAAAGAGAATTGATATTAAGAAGAATATTTAATATTCTCTCATTTAATATTTGATTTATATTTGATATTTTTCACATTTCTTTTCTTTTTCTATTAAAGCAATATTCTTTTATTGAAGCAAAAGCACGGCAGCACTCTTTAAATCAGCAAAATCCATCAATTATTCCGGCTTAGCTCTTGTTTTAAAAGCAAGGTCGATACCATATCCAGGGTCAGTTTACATCTGTATATTATTTGTAGTTGCACTTGTTGCTTTTCATATGTAATATACGGGATGTGCAGTGTCATTTGTCGCCCATTGTTCTCTATCCAGCGTGATCTTCATGTGCATTGTGGCATTGTGTGCTCACAAACTGTATGCACAGGCATGCTCTTACCTAAGGAAATGTCAGGTGTGGTTAATGTTACAGCCGTGAGTAATGTTCAAAACCATCCACCTAAGGCTGCGAGGCTCTGCAGCGCTGATCAGAGCAGGCACTCCATGTCCAATTGGCTTTCCTGGGCTTCTCAGCGCATCATACACAATATCCAAGCCTCCTTCATTATTTATTGCACTGTGCATTAGAAAAAAAGAGAGAAAAAAGGACATTAATTCATCTAAATAATCTCTTGTTGCCATAGTCACAAATGTTGGCAAATATTTGTTAATCCATTTAATGTGTTCTCCTTTTCACATATGACAATTTGTTTATTCTTCCAGGCAGTCTGTTGCTATTTTGCATCAAAGTCCAATACATTTTCTTTTTTTTTTCTGGAGCAAACAGGTAAACCTTACACCAGCACAAATTTGGTTCCAGAGCACTAAATATTTAGGGTGCTAATACCTGTAATATTGCATATACATTTTCAAATGATGAAGGAGCTTTTTACTCCCCGTGCATCACGGTTACATCAGGTCCTCTTTTTGAAATGCCTGACGTAATGATTACATCATTGGGTATGCAGTGCCACAGGGAGGAGTCAATGCATAAGTGCTGTCACTTGAAGTTTTAATTTAGAGCATGAGGGATAACCAGGGCATAAAGTATGGTGAGTCATATGTGGGAATTGGAGAAAAAAGTCTTCATTGTATGTATGTCGCGTGGTCCCTTGTCATACATTGTGACATTTTCCTGATGAGCCTGATATGACAGTTTGGTAGTTTGAGCATCATTATGAAGCATGTTAAATATCTGTCTAATCTGACCCACTGCCAAGTGTTCAGCAGATGGCTGTGCAGCAGCACAGAGTAGCCTGATCCACCATTTAAGCAGCTAAAACTGCTCGATGTTGGAGGCACCAGCTGGACATCAGATGAAAATAGTGTGGGGGAAAATATGCTGCTTTCATGGGAAAATGGGTCATTCCTGTTCCTGTCTGGTGGTGATGTTGCAGTCTACTTAAGGAGCTAAAATCATTCTCCCCAATCTGTGAGCATCATCATCAAAACTATTCCTTTAATGCAAAGCTCTCAGGTTCTGATAAACAGAGATAATTTTTTTTTTACACATTCATACATCTCTTGCAGACATTTGTAGGTGAGCTTTGCTAGGAACAGCAAGTAACCTGGTTCTAACAAGGTTGTTATCAATGAAAAAGAGGATTTACCAGCTATAGCAACATAAACAGCTGTGGGGATTTTATTAATTTGGTTGCTAGAAAGTTCTGCATAGATGCATCTCTCAAAATGAAATGTCTGGAGTAGCTAGCTAACAATGATGCTTGCACTAGGATGTCCCAGCACCATGGCACCATAGTAAAAATGGACCATTGATAAATCCCACATGTTCCAAACCAGCATGCCCATTTTGTACCATTTGTGTTAAGAAATACCCTCCATTAACCTCATATGGTAACAACACATTCCCTTAGATATCACATGGAAGTTGTTTGTATATCTTCTCTAGATTAATGGAGAGGAGAGAGGGGAAAATAAAGAATTACTCTCTCCTGAGACTGAAACCAACCCAACTTTGTTTAGTTAACTCACTTCACTCATAAGTGTTAGCACTTATTTATAAGGCACATTTCATGCATGAGGCAACGCAATGTGCTTCACAATCAAATCCAAAACATATTTGAAGCAAACTTATTAAGGCCCAAGAGCAGAAGGTGAATATTATTCCACAACACAAGCGTTATATTCTCCGTTCAAAAGAGAAACATAGAAATGGTTTAATTAACAAAAGAAAAAGAAATAAAAGATTTAATGCAGAAATGAGTGCAGTTAATGATTTGGGATCAAAGAAAGGATCTCTGTTGAAAACAAAGAAAAGAAATAGTTAGATATCAACATCAATACCAAACAATATGTCACGGTGCACTAATGAGATCTGCAACTGGAGGACAGAGAACAGAACTTCTACCTTTGGAAACATTCTCAGCATCACTGCAGATGCAGCTCTTTCACATTTGACTTTAGCATGGTTCTGATTAATTCACGGTAACTAAATATATTTTGGGCCCAGAGAATTAAAGCATCCAACATAGACAGCATGATGCAGCTCAGTGATGGTTGGCAAGTTCCCAGTTTGCCTCCTACCTCATGTCGGTGACCAAAAACCCATTTGGATTATTTGTTCCACTTGCAACACTGGTCCCAAATCACAGCATAAAATCTAAGAGGATCTTTTTACTGAGCCAGTATTTATTAAGAAGCCATTCTTGCCCAGAATTGTTTTTTTTTTTTTTGTTTAGTTTAAAAGGATATTAAGCAACGTTTGGGCCAAACAACAACATATGCACAAAAAAAGGGAGCATGCATATTCAAGCGTGGCATAAATTTGGCTGATGATCAACATATTCTGAGATAATCTTGTCCAGCTGAAATAAATCCAACATAACATCAGCTGTGAACCCCTTCAGATAGCAGAGCTCTTTCCAACAAACGAGCGCTGGTTAGGTTAAGCCCAGTTCCTTTCCCAGTTTTTTTTATTCCTCTAAGGGTTTTGTTTCTATAACAGTTTTCTTTTATGTTTTATTAAAGGGGGACGGACAGCTCTGACTTTAGTTGAAAAGAGAGCCTTGAAAACATCTTTGATTTTTGGGGAATTAAAAACCCATAAACCCAGATTTTATTCCCAATAGAACATAAACAACATATCAAATATTGAAATTGGGATGATTTCAAATTGATCCATGGCTTCTTCTTTGCATGGCAGAGCTTTAACTGGGATTTGTGGTTTGCAACCTGCATGCCCATCTTTTTCTTCTAAAGTTTATGGGATTTGCAAATCGTTGTTTTCTGTTTTTATTTACATTTTCCACAGCGTCCCATTTTTTTTGGAATCAGGGATGTATAGAGGATAGATTTTCTCATGAAGCTACTAAAGATAAATTATGATTATAAACACGAGGCTCTAAATTTTCCAACAATTTTTATTTTACAGTTAGAGGGTGAAGGCTGCTGTTAAAATAGACACAGTACAACATTATTTCAGAAATTACGAGTCAGCCTGTGTAAGATAAGTGACAAATGCCAAAGGGGAAACAAATAAACCACAATAAGACTGAGAAAGTGAGGTGAATAAAAAGCAGAATTCTCTCCGTTTTCTTAACAATAGCACAGTTGGGAGTTTTTTTGTTGTTTTTTTTTTAGGGTACTATATATGGGGACAAAATGTTTTCTCTCCTCCTTTGTTGGCTCTCTCTTGGGAAAATTGGTCTTACTCTCTTGTCCATCTCCAGCTCCCAGTTTCGCTTACAGAAAGTGAGTTAAGCCGCTTGGGACGGCCCAAGAGTCTGTGCTGATGTAAAGCTTTCAGGAAAGCTGTTTCTCTCTCTTTTGGACTCACTGTGCGTATATGTGCGAAAGAAATGATACAGCAGGCCTTTCAGACAGAAAAAATATGTGTGTGTGTGTGTGTGAGATTATTTTCTAATAATAATCCACAATGATGTTTAACACACCATCCTCAGCCTGGAAAAATGTGTGTGTTTGCATTGAATGGGAGTCAGTAAAACATAGAGATAAGCTAGTATTTACAGCAACTGCCAGTTAACCAAACAGAAGTGGAGTATTTCAAAGTATTGCAAACATGTTTGAGTCTCTGTGATCAAAGTGCTTAGAAGACACTGCCAGGACACGGGCTGACTAGTGCAATGTTCCCGGTATAATGGCTGAACTAAATGAATATAAAGCACTGTGATGAGCTCTTCGCAGACATCAGCTCCTTGTTCTCCTTTTTCCGAATTTGAGGTAACAGGCAGAACTGTTAGACTTTAAACCCCTTTTTCAATGCTCCGTTACTTACCGTTACCGTTTCTGTATAATCTGCTGGTATGTTTTTCCTTTCTTTGTCTTAATTTTATGATTTATAGAGAAAAAAGAACAATGACACAAATAAATGATGTAATGGCAGCTAACACAAATATGTAGGCAAACAGCCATGCAAGCCTCCACTATTGTCTGTGTGTTTTTTTGCTCCAATAATAATTATGTTAATGTTAAAATGCATATTGTGTTATTTGCTCATAGATATTATTCTTTGAAGTGACTGCTACAAAATGAAGCTGTCAAATATTATAATATTCCAAGCTGGGAAGTGTATCATTTCATTGGATACAGATCCTTCCCTGCTTTATGCCACATCGAGCTCCTGCACAGTAAAGCCGGAGTAGGAGTCCACTGACAAACACAGACACCAAACATAAAAAGCTAAATACAATGAAAGCATTGTATGCAAATAACAGTCCTTCACACAGAAGAGCGTATAAAAGCTTATAGATTTTTTGTAATAGCTGGTAACAATGAGCTAGAGCCATATAGGGGAATGAGTCGGTGGTGTGGAGGATCAGAAAGCAGGTCATGTGAGTTCAGTTTAATCAGTAACACCTGCATTGATCAAACAGTGTAAACTGCTCATGGATTGCACGCTTGTGTGTCTCTGTGTGTGTGAAACTCGAAGCAGGGATTTGTAGTCTCGCAAATTTTCTATTTCAAGCGCTTGAAGAAGAATTCATGGTGACGTCTCGTAGAGGAAATGTTGGCATAAGCCCGAACACGAGAATGAGCCGACTGTCGTCTCCGTGCGAGTGTGAGGAACAGAAAAAAAGATTAAACAGGAAATTACAGCTCTTAATGTCCTCATATCAGTACAGCTTATTTCTTGCATGAACAGATTCACGATACATAACATGATGGTTGAAGCTTCAGCTTTTTCTATCTCTTTAGCAGTTATTTCTTTAAAGGTCTGCTCATAAAGCTACCTGGTCATGAAGCAAATGGCCAAAAGCAGCTAGCAAGCTGCTGGAAAAATGAAGCAAACGCTGAGCAAAATCTGTAATAGAGAAAACTGTGAGAAGCATGTACTTTTTATCAAAGTAAAAGGAGATGTTAAAGACGAATAAAGGGGATTTTAAAGATAAAACAAGCTCAATCCCTTTGTAACCCACTTTAGTCCCGTGTGAGGCGATTCTCTCCAAATTTGGTGAAATCAGTGACTCATGCCCTCAAGGTATTGACACAGTCTGACATGGGGAGGATAAATGCCAGATATCACTCCATCTGTGCACCGCCTATGTGTGTCATCATACCAGGGTACTAACCTTGCCGCACAGTCGAATAACTCACAAATAATATCCACCGATTAAATGCTGCGACTGACTAAACACGTTTAAGCTCATCTTCATGCACATATGAATCTGTCAACATATAAAGTGAAGAGCTAGGTGGGTTTATGTTTGAGCAAAGTAAGCATTTGTTGAAGGAATTGTGACCATTGTTAATTTTGGATTTGATTTAGAGCTGAACCAAAATGGAAAAGAAAAGGGGTAGAAAAAAAGCAGAATTTTGGTGATAAGTGAAGGTTTTCTGAGTGGATTTTGCTCCCTTTAGATGCTAACAGGCTGGCAGTTTTTCCTCATGCCAATGTGCTGCCTCTGACTTCAAATTAGGAGCAGGTTCACGTACGCAAGAGTGGTGTTTTTTTTACCCATCTCTTTAAAAATGCTAAAATCCCATTAGTAATGCTGCAGAGCAAAGACACTTAAGATATCAACTGTGTTGTGATACATTACTATTTCCAAATGGGGTTTAGACAAGATTAAAAATGAAAACACAAGTGAAATTCAATGATCTGGTAAACTTCTACACCCTAAATATTCAGTAAGCGTGGAACCATACATTGATCTTTTAATGATTGTGTTAAATCATCATGTGACTTGTGTGTCTCATATTGATCACTAGCTCCTGAGTCAAAATCAAAATCATATCTGTGATTATTCAATGAATTGATAGGATATTGTTTTGTGATAAAAACTTGTGATTCATGCCCCAAATATTTGATTTGAAATGGCTAAAAAGCAAAACATAAAAAAAACAAAGACTGCAAAAGTTGAGAAATGTTAGAGAAACACCTGGTTGGACATCCCACAACTTCTAAGAGTATAAAAGGAACATCCTGGAGAGTTTTCACAGAAGTAAATACAGAAGAATTAAGAAATTTCATCACCTAATGACAAAGTAACATTACAAACATGTAAAAATATGGAGAAATCTCTATATTCAAAGGGTAAGACCAAGAAATCCATATTGAGTGAGTGGCTGTGATCCTGTAGCCCTCAGGGGAAGCTGTAGTGTAAAGACAAAAAGATTAATGACAATACTGTGCCTCAGAAAGTTGGCCACTTTTACTTTTTCATCCTCAGTCATGAAAAATAAAACTTGAAATGCTGGAAAACTTTTCTTGACAGCGTTTATGTTGAAAAGAAATAAGAAAACAAGGTTTCTTATTGACATTTTATTCAATTGAAATGATTAGACTGACATTGTTGGACTTGAATCTGCTACAGGTCCCAGCAACATAATAAGCTGAATGCAGATGGGTGGATGGATACTTGTATGCCGTTAGATTTAATGGAAAAGTGTCTCCAAACTTTTGAATGAGATTTCTGCAATGTTTTCTACATTTTCAGCAAGGATGTGAAGCTGCAGCATTCATGTAACACAGCTGACTTGGGTGTTTCCTTACCGACGAGGAGAATATGCCGCCGTTATCTGTGTGAACAAGTGTCTCCGCTGTTCTGACACTCTTACTAATCTGTGTCCCCTTAGAGACTGTGTTCTGGACCTATTAAAGACGGCCACAGTGGTGTCATGGTTATTAAAGCGAATACAATTAGAGGAGCCATTAACAACTGGAATTAATTTGCTTTCATACCCCGCCTGTTATGTCTGCTATTGTTGCTTGAAAGTATGCAGCAATGACCATCACAGGGTCTCTTATCTCACCTCCTTTTTTTTACAGAGGGAAAGCAACACAAGGAGATGCAATGCTTTTTTGGGCATCTATGAGTGAGATAATGTTGGGCTCAACCTTGACAGAAGAAAAATTCCGAAACTGTTTTTCAAAAGCTGCTCATCACTATGTGATTAACTGTTACAGCTCTGACGTGTGAGCAGGATGGTTAGGAGGAGGAGATTTAAGAGCTCCTGAACTGAACCGGTAGCCATCAGGTCTCCTCATTGCTGTCCTTCCCCCCTTATTCTGGTCCATGGACAGGACAGCACACTGAAAGATGGTCACTTCTCCAGCCAGCAAGAGTAATTGAGCAAATTCTTTTTTAGCACAACATACCCACTCTATAGGGTCCCAACACAGGGATAGTGAGATATCGGGTGAGCGATGGAAAATCAGTGTAAAAGGAATAGAAAGAAAGGAGAAGAGTGAGTGTAGGTTGAGGAAGGTTTGAAAGAGGGTAAACTGAGGGAGAAAAGGCTTTCTCGCATCAAAATTTCATGCTCTTTCTATTTCAGCACCATCTTCATCACCTGTAAGTGTGTATCCACAGAAGCCACGAGTAAAGTAACAGACTGTCTTCAAAAGGATGCTTTGTTTCCTTAGTGACTGAAGTGCTGCAGCGATTTTACTTCTTTTTTTATATGTTCAGCTAAAATGTGAAATTGTAGTGAATTGCTTAAAGTTTTACAAGTTTTTATTGCATCTATTCAGTTACCAGCCATACTACAACTGGGATTATTTGGCCAAATAAACTTTCTAAGGCAGTGACACGCTCAAATCCAATCAAAACGTGCATCTCCTTTCTGAAATACTCATTCTTGTGCTTTTTCTGTCTCTCTCCGTGGCAGGGCTGTGCATTATATCAAATTTAGATTTTGATATGGTAGAGTGATATTGACAAAACAAACAAACAAAAAAAACCAACAATTATTTGGCATATTACGTTCTGCTTTTTTGCTATCGGCCGGCCGATCGTCAATATCATTCTCTGATATAATTAAATGCATATTAAACCCATTCTGGGTTATATATTCTGGGTATTATAAGTATCTGTGTTCATTTTCAGTATGTACCCTGTGTGTATCCATATTCTTATTTCATATATTGGTCAATATAGATATCGGCCCTCAATATCGGTATCGGCCCCAAACGTTTCATATTGGTCGGGCTTTGCTATTTTGTCACATGGTCTGAATGACATGCACACTTCTGCCGCTTCCAAAGATAAAACTGGGTAAATACCGGAAATAGAAGCTCTGCTATTGCACGTATTGTTCTTACTCTTCTCATTGCTGCTATAGTTCCCGCTCCCATCCCAAAGAAATCACAGGAGGCCCAGTTTTGTGTTGAAATAAGTGCCCCCTGCTGGTCAAAGCATGGTGCTTTTGCCACAATACCTGTACTTGCACCGCTAGCCCTCCTTGCTACAGTTACAGCAGGAGATGTTGAACTCTGCACCACACCCAGACTGAAAACGAATTGCGTGTGAGCGAAGCTGCGCTGACATACTCCATGGTGATGTGACATTTACTCAGATTTTATTTGCCTAAATATATCTCTTCAACTGAAGGAATATATACAAAGATCAAAAGCAATTAAATGCACATTAAATGTGGCCGCTCTGCACCTTTTAATGTTGTCTTGATTCCACTTGTTTAAATTCTGTCACACAAAAAGTTCCAGAGGCACTTACGACTGCAAACATATAGTAAGTCCTCTGTAGAATTTACTTTACAGGTTATCGACTAAACACACTGGAGAAACTTTTGTCAGCGTTTCTGCGAGTTTGTCGGTGGAAGTTTTCAAGCTTGATTCACAAATCTATTTGACTGCACCACCCTGTTGTGATTAGCTCATTTCAACCTGGCTGACCTGTTCCTGGCATGCTACATATTTATGAGGCCATTAGCATAATCAACGCCTTTTAAAAACTTTCATATAATGCTGGAGTTATGTGGCGGCTGATGAATCTGTTTCTGCAATGCAATACAAAAAAGACCCTTGTATTAAGCAGAACAGCAGGTCGGAGATTGGAAGCAATTAGAAAAATGTAATAGTGTAAATATTAATGCTGGCATATTTTAATAGGAAGGGAAGAAAACAACTTTACTTGAACCTTGACTTGCATTTATTCTGTGTGGCAGCTTTGGCAGCTACGACTTCTTGGAAATGAAAAAGATTACGCTTCCCAGCTTCCAAACTTTGGCTTAAGACTTCCAGCTGGGCCATCATCCAGTTTTTAAGGGGCAAATTCAGGCCTCTTTTGTCTTCTGATTACCAACCCCAATTTACTTTGGAGCAGCATTTTCATGCTTTGGCAGTCATGAAAATCTCTATAAACAAGCCCTGCAGCAGCCTGGGTTTACTCAGCAGACACTGGGGGAGGCAGGTGTGTAAGGAGGAAAATGATCTGATAATGAGCTGAAAATGAAAACAAACAACGAGTAGATAGGTTTGCGGTTGCATGGACCGTGACCCTGAAACAGATATTTAGGTGATAGAGCGATAGGTAACATAGGTAAACCAAAATAAAGTTAATGTGTCTGATTTAACCTAACAGCTGGAGGATATCAAAGTTCATGTTCCTTATGCAGAATGCAGAGATGAACACATATTTGTGACTTTTACTTTCTTCTTCTTCTCCCTTTTGCTTTTGGAAGTGACAACTAATAACGATGTGATTGATCCTTAAATACTAATCAAGCCCTCTGTGTGCAGTTTACACAGAAAACTGGTAAATTTACCATTTGGCAGTGATAACTAAAACAATAAGTCTTTAATTTAAGACAAAATTATACAAGCAGCTTCTGATTCATGGCTGGTGACCATTAATTTGTTCTGACTGTAATTGGGACTACTGGCTTATCAGTTGTACCTTAATAGCTACAAAATCAGGCCATTTGTGCTTTATTTGTTGATTAATGTTTCTTGGCGACTCATAAAAGAAAATTAGAAGCCTGTAAAATTGTCTTTCTGATGAAGGCAGAGGACCACTGTGGTGTAGTTGTTTGTGAGGAGCGAACTTGCAGATGAAGAAAACCGATAACTTTTGTTAGCCTAACAAAATGCTTTGCTGAAATCCAGAACATGACGAGGGGGTAGCAGGTGGCTCAAAGTAAACTTAAAAATCATACCACAACAAGAAAGGAAAACAAGAATCTGGCACTGAGCAAAGAAACCTGGTAGTAGGCTATATATGGGGAGGGAAGTGAAGACTAATGTTATGCAGTAGTGTGGCAATAAGTGTATGAACCCTTCATGCATCAACAGAGAACATGAAGGATGAAAATAGATTTAAATCAAACAGAGACCGAGTGATAACCCAAAGACCTGGAAACAGAACACTTAACATAATTTGTGCTCAGATTATGTAATCTACAGCATACCTTTCAGTATTCAATGAAAGTGGATCACGATAAGGTTATCTTAATCTGAAAGGGTTTAATATTGTTTACATTGAAATTAAGCTAGAGGTCCATACATAATTCTATCCAATACTTTGTATGTCCAATAGTCCATAGTTAAAGTCTAATCACTGTTGGGCAGATTGGGGGGAGTTGTGAACAGTTAGTTCAGTGAACTGACTCAAATAAGTCATTTAATTCAAACTAAGGTAAAAATGTAAACCAGAACTACGTCCCAGATTTTTCCATGAACAACATTGTGGCATTCTTGTGAACTCTTTTCTATTTTCTCTGTTTCTACCCTTTTTTATGTAGAAACCAAACAGTGCTTCACCAGTTCTGCTGCCCGGCCCCAGAGGCCCCTGAGGGGGAGACCTCGACTGCTTGTGTCCCCAGGTAAGATGACAACCTCCAAGTAACATCTGCACAAATGTTTTGTTTGTTTTTTATTTTTTTCTTACTTTTGACTTATTTAAATTTCCTTCCTGTAAATTTCAATTGTCACCACTTATCGTGTATCAATAGTGGCACAGCAGTAACCCTTAGTCGACACAACGACCCCAGTAGTGGTGTCTACTTCGAAGTGGTTGTAAATGCTTCAGGGTCTTCCAAAGAGAGAGAGGGAGTCACTCTGCACAGTTTTAAATCTGCTACAGCGGCTTGGGTTTTGAGTCTTGTCAAAGGCTATTGATGTAAATACAATGAATGAGAGTAATAATTTTCAAATAAATAACATCAAAATCCCATTTCCCAGAAAGTGATCAAGCACATAAAAATATGACACCAAGTATAACAGGCGGAACAGGATGATGATGCTGTTATCTTTTTTATCTTTTTTATCCAAACCCAGGATACTGAGGAGTATATTAATATATATTTGAAAAAAAACAGAACTAATAATCAGCTGGTGCAATGAGCGCATATACATGAGCATTAGCAAGCTATAGGCAATTTTGAGGAAGCATAATAATGAATATTTAGCAACCTCTTACTCTAAACATAGGCAGGCTGTAAACTAGAACAAAAAGAAACAATTGTGGCTCTGATGGGGTATTATCTTACCCCCTTTCAGGCAGAATTGACAGCTTGTTTGCCTCCTCCTTTTATTCAGACAAGTGCATTCCACCACCACGGTTTCACTGGAAATTATAGCATTCATCCAACCAAGGCACGTCAATAGCAATTAAGTCGTTCACCCAAAAATGGTTTGTTTGTTGTGGGTTTCACTGGATTGCTGTGCTGCATTGTGTAAGCATGGCAGAGA
Organism: Atherinosoma microstoma; assembly: GCA_037177055.1. NCBI lineage: Eukaryota > Metazoa > Chordata > Actinopteri > Atheriniformes > Atherinidae > Atherinosoma > Atherinosoma microstoma. The sequence goes on from JBBBVU010000025.1 coordinate 16,798,810, forward strand.
CCAGCAGATAAGCAAACGGGTATTGATAGCAAATCGTAGCCCCCACAGAGCCGGACTCTAAAAGTGGCAGGAGGCTGTAGACCAACAACCGCCAACACATTTGCACTGTAGGCATTTTGAACCTCTACATGGTTTAAAGTTGGCCACATGGATAGATGGAAGGGCAGAGATTTAGAGAAAAAAACAGCAAAGATGAAACTCAAAACCCTCGTCTACGACAGTATCTGTTGTCACAGTGACTGATTTATGACTTTTTTCAGTATAACTAGAGATTATATATTCAGTAATTAATAAGACTGAGCAGTGACTCTCGTAATATCAAAGCTGGAGGGGAAATTGGCAAAGTAGACACATAAAAAAAAACAAATTAATCAGCAGCTTAAACTGTACTTGATAAAAAGTGAGTGGGACTGTTGGGTTTTATGTTTGCAAAAAGTAAACAGCAGAAAAAATCCCTGCAAACTCGTCAGGGGACTTTCAACTCCTCGAAACACCCTCCTGCCAACCTCTGAAGCAAACCACTTCAAAGCCGGACCCTTCGGGGGCCGAGAGAGAAAGCAGCTTGTGGTTTTTGTCCCTCCTTTTTTTTTGTTCTCGTTGTGTCGTATCTCTTTTAGAAAGCTGTATTCTTGTTGTGGTTGGTTTTTTGTACTTCCGCATTGTTGTCAGTGATTTGTTGATCATCTTCTCACGTGGCACCCCCACATCCCAGCGACATAACTCCACACGGCACCCGCACCTCATTGCATCCGTCATCACTCATGCTCACGTCATTCGGGCTTGTCTCCACAACGTGGTCACATTGAGTTGAAAATGTGCAAATATTACCATGTGAGTAAAATTTACTTGTGTATGTAAAACTACCATGATGCATCAATGTGTTTACTGTAGGATCTTTCTCATGTTGGAAACTAGTAAGGCTTCTTGTTGACACATGTAATGCATCTGTTTTCATGTGAAAAAAAAAAAAACAAAAAAAAAAACTTATGTTGCATGCTTTGGCTTGGCAGTCAGAACATAATGTAGCTCCCTGTCTATGTGTGTGCGCGTGCGTGCGTGTGTGTGTGTGTGTGTGCCGATGTGTCACTATGGTACATGTGGCATGCTGTCGATAATTTACATACTCCAGATAAACACACAACACAGTGTTGAAGATCAGCAGGGACGAATGCGTCTGAACCATAAGATTTTATAACCTGTGTTTCTTTAGCTATTCAAAGGTTTTTAACCATAATTTGACCTTATATTGTTAAATTTACACCTGTAAAGAATCAGAAAGGGCCAAGGCTGTTATAATATGATTGTGAAATCATACTTAGTGATAATTATGAGCCAAAGAATGGACAATATCTATCTGCAACATGTTTCTGTTGATGTAAACAACATATATACAGTATAAGTTGCCATCAATCAAAAAAATCAAATGAAAATTTAAGCAAAAAGGAGCATAATTTTTCCTGTGATTTTAAAGTGGATTTCAGGATGCTTATTCCTGATATTGGGTATGTGTAAATAACACTTTTTTCTCCCCCTTAATATGTGTGTTTTAACTATCTAATACTAGACTCCAAGAAGAAGGGATGCAGTGTATTAAAACCAAAGTGGGTGGATATTGCCGTCTTTGCACCAAACAAGACCTCATTATCATATAAAAAAAAAGAGACAACCCAACTCCTCTTCATGCAGCACTGCCACTTCAGTGTAGAATGGCGCCTTGTTTCGCTCACTGAACCAGCCACAGCAAAGTGCAATCATTGATATTTTATTTACACCTCTGCTTCGGCTGACAGCAATTCAAGAGTCTGTGTCAAAGAGGTCGGCTCAGAAAAAGGAAGCGGCGAGAGCTTTTACAAGAGCTCAGCGTTCTGATGTGAAGCAGCGCTTCCTCTTGGGTTTGCATCAGTCCAGACTGGAATAGTTTCATCAGATTAGTTAGGAAGCAAAAAAACTAGCTTGTACAGTTTCTGTGGGATTGTTTAAATGGAGAAAGTTGTCAGTTGAAAGGACAGGATTTTACCGTCACATATAATGAGGACCCTGAGGAGGCTGGAAACTCATCATGGTCACTCATGTCAGGCTTCAAGAAAGCACCTCAAGGAGGTTTAGAGACTGCAGGGGATTTTTATTTTGGGTCACAGTCACATCTATAATCACAGGTAGAGAGAACTGATTGCGCGAGATGGCGACTTCCTTTCAATTAGTAGCGCAAGTCCTTCAGCTGCACGTGGGAGCTCTTTTGTTACCTTTATAGCTCCATAGGGGACCTGAGGTTTAACTTTCCACTTTGCAGCAAAACTGAGAAGTGCTGTAGTCAACACACAGGACCCCAGAAACCCAATAAACCGAAGGAAAATGTTATTAGCTGAATATTTAAGTGCACAGAAAGGTGCAGCAGAAGAATTATAAATGACTCAGCCAGTGGAAAAGACAGAGGTTGAAATATTGCCTTTTAGATAGGTGCTGTGTCTTTTTTTTCTGTGCATGCAAAATAAAGCCTCTTCAGCTGTTAGAGCAATCAATACAACGGTGGAACATCAGCGCACCCGGAGTCAAGTGGCTTGATCTGAAAGGTAACACAATAAAAAATCGTGCAAGCGTGGAGGCAAATGTTCAGGCTCGTTGTGAGGAATCTGTAATGCAGCACATCTGCTCTGAGTTCCATCTCCAGAAACTATAATGGGGAGATTGGTGGTCAGCTGGTTTATTTAAGTCTTGTTTCTACCACTGAATCAACAAGAGTAGAGGTACTTCCTCAGTTAATTAGAAGAAATAGCCAATAAAGTGTTGGCTGGGTTCGCAATAACAGAAATGGGTGTTTTTAGATCACAATGCAGCAGAGGTGCCTGAGGAAAAAGTGACTAAACAGAAATTATAGACTCAATATTCCAAATATTTGATAATTACTGATGAGCTACTAAAAAGATGAAACAGGATTAAAACCTTAAGCCTTTGTTTACCTTAAGATGACAGTATTAGGTCAGTTTCTTTGTGAACACGAAGTCTAATAGCAGTATCACAAACTCTCTCAAACAAATGTCATGCAGACTTTGAGATATGAACCAGTCCTGTTTAATTTACTGTCCTCAGTGTGTTTCCATGTTCTCCATGACTAGTAGAAACTGGTTTGACAGCGCAGACCTTTCACACGATGGATGTCCAGAGAGTTCAAGAAACATGGAGATTGATGTCACGGCCGCAAAAAGTTACTGAAATTCAGATATAATCATAGAAAGAAAAAGACAAAGAGAACACTATATTTGGATTTTACAACATGAAAATGCATGCTTCTGAAAGGAATGAGTATAAAAGCTGCCATGTAGCTCCTTGTATAGAAAATATATTTAGCATACAATATGTTGGTTTTTGACGGATTTCAATTATCTCCAACAAACAGGGTAACATTTCTGGAATGGAATTGCAGATAGATGAGTTATAACACCACATTAATCAGAAATATGTATCCATTAGTAAATGCCAATACGTGTTGTAATTAGTCACAAGTTGCATGTTAATTTTTCATCCTTCTGAATAAATTCTACTCAACACAGAAATACTGGCACAATATTTTGTGTCTGCAATGCTTTCCAGCTTGTTATGGGAAAACACACCTCATTTAAAAAGAACTGTGAGTCACTCTGAGACTATAATAAAGGAGCTTTAATGATAGTAAACACTGACTCTTTTGGTCTCAGTGTTAAATATAAACCAACCAGTCAGCCTTTGGCAGGTGACGGCACAGATTTTTGGCACGATGCTTGATTCAGTCTCTGATCCAGCCGCCTGCATTTCCCTTCAACCAGCTTACAGAAAGACTGACACATTGCTCACCGTCTAAAGCCCCGTTAAATTAGTTCTCCTACGGCGCTCCTGACAAATGACTTGCACTCACATTCACACACCAGCTCTTTAATTAGCTATCCAATGCTAATTAGCTCACACAATCTGCCATTTAGCATGTCAGAGGAGAAATTAGTAACTTCCTGAAGTTGCATCATGATGACGTGATAATCAAATGTCCTTTTTAATCTTTTTGATCTTGTCAAGGTAATCATCTAAAGGACGAAAGTAGCATTTGCTAATAAATTTAAACCTGACTAATTCTAAAAGTGGTTAGCTGCTAATTTATATGTAAAAAAAAAAAGGACACATTTACAACCTTATCTTTTATGATGAGCTATGAAATATGCTGAAATAACACCTGCCGAGGCATTTGAGCTGAGAGAAAAGTTAAAAGAAGGACAACAGATTTGGGCCACTGCCAGATCAAGTTTCAGAGGCTCAGGTCATAACATCCTTGATCATAAAAAACATGAAACACCTTGAGCGGATCAGGTGCGGATCTCTGGACATTTTTCTGTGGAACATTTCACCTCAACAACTTTTTCTCTAATTAATCACCGGAATAAATAATACACTATATCAACTGTTAGAGTCACACTGTTTGTCAAATGGAAAGGAGAATGAAGGACACAGCCACATAAGGGCTCTTTGCAGCGGAGGACCACAGGTCCCATGATGCATTGAGGCTGTTAGAAGAACTGATAGAGTGATTCATTTGTTGTTGCAGAGGACATTCAGGGTCACGGTAGGAAAGTATGACTTGAACTTTTTTTCGTTAGTCATTGTGGACTTGCCCTTGAGGTGTGCAGCACCCTCAAACACTGATCAGGTTCAGACTTGTCAACATGCAAGATCACTGCTGCTTTTGTCCTCACACCAGCAGATGCCCAGCATTAGTCTCGCCTGTGCAGCTGCAAATTAAATTTCACAGGTGGAATCCTCAGCAAGCTTCCTTCACCTCTTTACACCATAATTTAATATTTGTCCTCACATCCCAGTGTCTGTGTATCTTTCTCTTTCTGCTGCGGTTTGGCCATCATGCTGCCTCATCTGAAGAAAGTGACCGTGGTTGCCTGTTGTTGTGTTGCCATGGGAACAGAAGACACAGCAGAAATGTATGGCATAATATCCAGATACAGCCTGAAAGAGGAGTACCTGAGAGTTCACATGTTTGTTTTCCTTGTATCTCCCCCCATTGCAAAAACTACAGAGGCATCACAAAGCCCCGTGTTTTATTTCTGTTGTCATCTTCCTATTGGCTTAAAGGGTTTGCCTCCAAGGCGAACGGAAGAGCACCATCAGTGTCATTATCCTCTTGGGACTATCCATTCAGTTGTTGGTTTTTGTTCTAGCTTGTTCATCTTTAAACACATCCTCTGGGACACGAGTATCCTAAATTCGCTTAAAATTGAAAAAGCAGCACTGGGGATGAATGAAAGGAAAGAGTGTGAGTGCTTGGAGTAATTTCTAATTAAAGTGATGCACCGACTAATTTATCTTCACCCTAAGGCCCGCATTATGCAAGAACAGCAACACAGACCAGCGCCACCAGATCTGCACATGCTCAGCTGCATGATCACAGACATCATTCATTGCTGTGCAGTGTGTTTTTTTTTTTTCATAATGCATGTGAACTGTGATGATTCAGGACAGATATACTTAAAAATATAAACATGAGGTGTATTCCTGCAATTCAGCCACTCCGAGAGTTTCTCTCTCTGATATGCTGCTTATCCCAGCATTGTGAAACAGAGGGTTTTACTGCTAAGCAGATTTAATGAAAGCACATTTTGATGAAGTTGCAGCATCTGTTGTAGAGTATTTGTCGTGTGTGCACCTTTTCAAATGTTTGAGCATTTCAATGATTACTATCAGCAGTTTTTTAAGTCTGAAATATATGGATTTGCTCCTTGTGTCTTCTTTGACAAATATGTTCTTAATTGCATTGAAAGGAAGAACATTGATGCTGACATCATAGATTAATGTCTTGAAAATTGCAGGGTAAAGATTATGCACATTAAAATCAGTTTATTAGTCATGAGGGGTATAATTTAAACTGTCAAAGCTGTTATAAAATGAAATGAAATGAAGAATGCTTTATTAATCCCAGAGGGAAATTGCAGCGTTATTGAAAGAATAATTAATGTAAGGTTATTTGAGGTATCCCGTGTTTCTTAAGGATCCTCATCAAGTTTAGAAAATGACCCTTGTAATGTCCTTCGCTTGAGGTTTAAAGATTTAATTTGTTACTTCACATTGTCCAAAAAAAATGCTGCAGTGCCTTTTTAATTCTTCATATTCATGACCTTTAAGCTCTACCCAGCCGGTCAGTAGAAGATTAGTGTCTAACGGGAATCATTTTGATTGTGCATGTGTCCATAAGGTGTTTCCCCTTAAATATATGCTTCTTTTGAATTCATTCACTAAGCTTAAAACTGCAGGAGTACATTAAAAACCATTTAAACATACATCAGGCAACTAAACCAGTGACACGCAGTGTGAGTTATCAATCACAAATCCAGAAATCATTTAGATCTCTGTCGAATTAGGCAGTGAAAAAAAGCATAAAAGATTTAATGTATGCAGTTTTCTGGCTCTGGATTTCTGGTCACGTTTTATCCCACCGCCATATACAACATGTTAAGTAATGGTTTTCGTCATTCCTGTGAAGCAGCTCACTTGTCCCTGGAGGCACAGCTACTGCACATTCATAATGTTCTGTAAAATATACAGCAGTGTGGCTCATTATGCAGGAATAACATTCTCTGCTGACAGAGTTACTGCAAGAACCAAATAATGAATCTACATTTTTATTTTTTTCAAACACTTTTTAGAGAATAATTAGGAGATTATAGCTCTCTTTTTTTCAGGCTGAATGCAGGTCTTTGCACCCCCAGTCGATCCTGTATTCTGGTTGTCACCGGCTTGTCTCAGATAATAAAGTGATAGTAATACTTGATATGTTTAAAGTAAATAGCCTCTTTTTTTCCTTGGAATCTCCCTTATGCATCTGAGAGTACAAATACATTACATCTAACAGTAATGCTTTCCTGTTTCCCTGATGTTTATTTTTCTTGCCATTTTTAATGGTTTGCCATCTTATTAGTCTCCATCATCTCAGGGGCCCTGGAGTACCCATAGTCCCATTCTGCAGCCTGGTCAATAGTTCATCCTCTGCCTGAATGTGCAGCAATAAAAAGTCCCATCTGTGTAAGCGTGTATTGGCAAATGCAAGAGACAAAGAAATACAAAGGAAAAGACAAAGCATAATGTCCAAGGATGAGTATCCATTCTATTTATGTAGCTGACCTGCTATTTAAACTGCCTGCAGCTTTGCCAGTACACAAATGATCTCCATTCTGGAACAGAAATGGGTGCTACCAAAGACGAGAAGCTCTAGCAGTCAGACATCCATCTGTCCACATGGCTGCACATTTTGTCCTGACCTTTTTTGCTTTTGGCCATTTGCCCATATTTTCACCCTGCATCCACTTAGTCGCCATTGCTCTTCCTATTAAACTGTAAAGAACAGCAGTTTTTGCAGTTTGAATCCAATAACTTCACTTTCAAACACAAAGTTTTTTTTAGCACCTGGCTTTACTGTGGAAATGCAGTAATAATCCCAAAAACGGGCATCCAGAGGCAACAAACATAGCAAAATAGGAGCATTAAACCACATGTCAATTCATACGGAGGGTAATTTGAACAACTGTGAGCTCTTATTTCCTTCAATAAAACAGTATGTTGCCTCAGTAAACAGTATGGAGTTTTGGGCTATTTGGCAGTAGCATTAGCACTTAACAATTATACGTTTTCAGGGATTTTTCTTTCCTTGTCTTGATTGTCTTTATCTCTGTTTTAGTGTTTGCACATGTAACCTTTTATGTGAGAATTGTTTGGAAAACCACCTTTACAACTTTGCCATTTTCTGAATCCAGTTGTACAACTCATTTAGGGGAATTTTTCCTATCTGTTTCATATGCTATATAACAGATATAAATCCCTGTTAGCCATGACAGTTTTACTATATTATATTTCTTTTCATATCATTAAGCTTATATAAACTGAATGTATGATGTAGATGGTCAAGCATATGCTAAGGTGAAATCGGTTCCTGAGCATTCTCGATAGTTTAAAGTTAGTGCCTCATAATAAAAATATAGAACTGTAACCCCCTGCAGCGTTTTTTATCACCTTCTAAGAAAAATGCTCTGTTTTTAGCTCCTGTCTCATTAAGGTTAACTTCTCAGAAGGCCCTATTTACTCCGGTTAATGAGGAGATTGATCAAAAATGATGGAGTGTGCTGCCATTGTTAATCTTTTGAGGCATGCCAAGCTACTACTTAGGTAGGCAATTAGCAAATATTACAGGGCAATATTGTCAGATAATAGAAGAAATGTCTGAATAGCCACTGAGGTGTTTCAGTTCTTTCATGCAGCCCTTATTTATGGACTTTACTGAACTTTCAGACTCTTTATGGAATTACATGTAATGTGTTATTGAGCTGCTAGCTTTGCTTGTGTTGGATGTAGCTAAACTAGTTCTTAGCTCTGCTGCCTTTCCTATAAAGCCAAGCTAGCTATTTTTTTAAACCCTTTAAAGCCTGACCCAAGAAAAAATGGGGGGGGAATTCAAGTTCTTTGAATCTGAAGGTTTTGGTTGTTTAACATAAAGTAAAAAAAGATTTAACAAAATATTTGTTTTGTATATTTATCATTTAAAACCGTGTGTCAAAATTATTATATTGCATTATTGTATTATTATTGTATCCACCAGAGGGCAGAAGACAAGTATCAGATTGCGTACAGCATGGTTTTACCATACAATGATGCAAAAGGTCTCAAAAAACTGCATGTATCAAATATGATATATACGGCATTAAAGGGTCAAAGGTTAAGCTCAGTCATTAAACCCATGTATTCTGACTTTATGTAGCACCACAGCTTGTTTTCCCTGAGACAGGCATGGAAGTAAACTATAATGCCTCTTTGTAAAAACCAGCTCTGAACAGTAGACAGTTTATGATAGTTTTCACGCGGCTAAGTCTCCCCATGAACCTCTTGTTGACTGGATTTGGCCAAATTTTATGGTGTTGATACTAAAGCATCGCTTTGTAAGAGATTTACTTACAGATTCAAGTACTAAAAAGACAAAACAAGCAAAAATGTGTTGCATTTATTCCCCTTCCCTTGCTATTAGCACCGATTTTGAACAAAGCAAGAGATCTAACAAAGTGCAGGCTGTTCCCACTGTTCCCTGAGAAGGGACATTAAGTGTCCCATGAGTAGGTGACACTGTCAGCAAGCTGCAAAGGACAAGGACTCTACCCTGTGATGCATGCTTAAGCTGACAGCCTCATGACTGTACGTCAACACGGAAATGAGTGGTGAGGAGGAGGTGGTGGAAGAGGAGGAGGAAGAGGAGGATAGGAAATGGGAAACTGCTGACAAGGCTACCTGCTCCGCTGTCGCCTCGCTCAGTGTAATGAGAGATGGGCATGATGAGGATGAAAGGGAGTGGGAGTGGAGGAAGAAAGGGTGAGGAGGTGAGGGTTTAGGATTAGATGGGGGTGTAAAAAAGCCACTCTTTATTGTAGAATGTTTTTCTAAAAGAAGAAAATAGCAGTTCATCCTCTCTTTCCAATATAATGAAGAAGCAACCTGCAGACCCCTGACTAATGATTAAAGAAAATGAAAGAAGCGGGAGGAGAGCATCCCCGCAATATTCTAGCTTTTATAGCACGGTGCAGTCGTTACCTTGACTTCATCTGTGATTTATTCATTTTATTATATTTTCTTTTAGAAGAATAGTGGATGAGTCATCATTGCAGAGTGAATGTCAGGCTGTTTGATATACTGTCAGTTTCTGGCTTTGTTTTAAGGAGCCAATGGGTGGTCAAATTGAGTTACTTACAACACGCTGACAAGCACAGCTGGTCTAACACAGATTTTCTCGTTTCATCTTTCACATTAAGAAACATTCAGGATGAAGATGCCTTAAGAAATCCTGAGTTATAAGAAAGTAAACGAAGCTGAAAATAGCTACAGTGACTCATGCACATTAAAAACTAATGTAGCCTCTCCTAGCAGAAGTCATTTTGACCCTCTAATGTATAGGACATTGTTAGTATTAGGAGTCAGACCTGTAATTGCACTGCTGTTGCACACAAGAAATTTCTCGGGAATCATAAAACACACCATTAGTTTGCTACTGTAGGAGCCTGCGAAGCCCATTGTGACATGGAGCTGAAGTACTTTGACTTTACTAACGGGCCTAGTCACTTTCAAACAGTTCACATCATTTCCAAAGAGGACCATTGTCAGAGAAAAGATTAAACATGAAGGTTTGAAAAGGCATAGTGGGCCTCAGAAAGAAAAACCCTTCACATTTCACTGAGATGTAATTGAATTTTCCCCTGTTCTTATCGGTCCCAGTGAAGAGATAGCACCTCACCACTCTCTCTAGTGTCAATGGAAACACAACGCTAGACAAGACCAACTTTAACTTATTTATTTTTTAACCACAGGAAGAACAGAGTGAAACTATTTTTAACCCTTCTTTTGAAGGCAATTTCACCGATGAGGGGAGACCGATTTGTACCGTATGATCGTGTGTGTATATCTGAGAACAGTGACAGATAATGGAGAACGTGCGACAGAGTGAATAGTGTATCTGGTGGCAGGCCATGCCTGTCCAGCTACAGCTCCACCGTTGCAATAAAAATCCTCCTCACTGCATTTCTTTTTTTTTATTGTAGCTCAAAGCGTTGGTGACAGTTGAACTGTAGGAAAGAAAATAAATAACTTGACTTTGAAGATCTTGGCACATAATCTGAAGACAGCTGAAACTGTTTATAATGACCAGTGTTTGTGCTAAGGACCAAGTTATGTAAACGCATAACATTTCCTGTAATACAACAAAATCAAAGGTTAAAAAAGTGGAGTGGTTTTCAGCCAGTGCAGACTGGGATTTCAATTATTTCATCCAAGAATAGGTTTGAACTGTTTGTATACACAGCACTGCTAAAAAGGAAATTTGATAGATTTGTCTAAACAAAAATCTGGCACTGCAGGTACAGCACAAAGATTTTCTTTCCTTCCAAAAGTTTTTCCTTTTTTTTTACTGTGAATTAGATCACATCAAAACCTTTTGCGTCAAACACTTGAGCGTTTAAGGGGAAAAAAAGGGGATTAAATCTTTTTTTGGGAGTTTTCGTTGTCATCTTGTCAAATCTGTCACTATCTGCTCATATATTACAGTGTATCACTGTAGCAGATCTATTTCAGCAGCTCAGGGAGTCTTTCCTTATTTTGAGTCTAAATTATCCTGGAAGTTAGTTAATTCCATTTCACACCCTCACCTTTTTGGCTGCAATCTCTTAGACAATCAGCTTCAGCACCGATAATCCTCTCAAAACTCTGTACTGCCCAAATAAAGTATTTGCTCTAGTTTTCCAACTTGCAGCATCTTTTTCTGAGCTCATATTTTGACTTTCACCACTACCACACTAAAGATTTTGATTTTCCAGTGAGTCTTCTAAACCAGTGGTTCCCAACCTATTTTTACCTGAGGACCCCCTTCATGCAACTCCCAAAAAGCTGTGGACCCCCTGCCTGCCTCGTGTGGAAACCATGCTTGGTTTTATGCTTTCATGACTTGCTTTTCACCATAAATGATGCATTCTGGCTGACGCCTTTCCTTTGAACATCCCAAAGTTAAGATAATTATCAACATAAAGGCTTACTTTTTCCCCCCTTCAAAATAAGGACGAACCATCTGCACTGTGACATTACTCAGACATGTCTCATTAATGAAAGGCTGCAAATTTAGTGTTTTGGGGCTCCCAAAATACTGCAGGAAACACTCAAATGATCAAAAAAACTTAAGCAAATACACCTCAACTTGTCTCTGTGTACTCTGTGCCTTAATTTAAATCATACTGGCTCTGAACGGTCAAAGCCTCAGGGACCCCCTGTACTCTTTGGGGAACCCCCTTATAGGTCATGGGACCTCAGGTTGGGAACCATTGATCTAGACCTTAAACATCAGTGAATCGTTTTTATTTTTCTATTTTCTTTAACCCCAATGAAGGCTTTATCAACTTGCTTTCCAGCTGTTCACCACAGTGAGTCAAGCAATTCCAGGCTCCCGACATAAATTTGGCAACTCATTCCATCTCTCCCCCCTGGATCTAATGAAAGTTTGGATTTATTTCCACCACACACACTATTCCCCAAGAATATAAGACAACTCCCTCTCTGTCATTGGTAGGATCAGTCTGAGTATTCCTTTCCAGTTCATCCTCCTCTTGTGCCATCTTTCCAGCTGTCCGTGCACATTTCCAAATTAATGTTCACTATGTTTACATAAATGTTCACAGTAACAATTACAATTGAACTAAATCCAATTGCCTTGAATGAAAAGCTAGCAGAGTAAGCTCTTGTAAATGATAGAGCTACTAGAGTTGACTATAGTCAAGCTATCAATTTAGAACTCAGACTTGGTCCAGATGATCCAAATTACAATGATTAAACTCTATTTTTACATGCTAAAGCATGAGATCTGTTCCAATGCAGTCTCAATGCATCTTCAGAGTTCTTTGGGAATATTCACTCCTGTAAATTGAGCATGGGATTAAATAGTGTGTCAACTGGACAATCAGTACTGTAGTATATTGGCTCCCTACCACAAATATTTGTACCTGCAATAGCGCCAGAGTAAACTTTATGAGAAGTCTTGTTGGATGTAAATATTTGTGTTGTAAATGAGTTAAAACAGGTTAATTCAAAGTTTTTGGTCGGAAAAAATTCTATCTTTCCTCCAATAGTTGGGACTACTTGGTGTTGATGTGCTCTATGTTGTGCCGCTACTCTCTTTTCATGCTAATTGAGTTGCTAGATTCACCACTTGCTCTGTTTACATGAGCCACGATGAAGAAATCTAATGTTTTATCGTGTTTTAGCAAATCTCACACTGAAAGCAAAGAATCACTGTGTTGTGATCTACACACTAGAGTTAGTGTAATATGTACCTGATCATGTTCACACACATACCACAAACACCCTGGAGATTAAAGATCCCAGTGGTTTACATGGGTCCCATTTCACACAAAAAAGTAAACCACATCATTACATCTTTACTTCTTCAAAAAGGAGGAGATTTGTTTTTACTTGTGGAAAATATCTTCTCTCCCAACATTGACTCTGATGAATGTAGCAGCATACCAGAAAGAATTCATTCATGTAGTCTTAAATGACATTTTTCATTTAATGAGAAGGAAGGAAGCAGAATGGCTAACTGAGCTATTGTCCATACCTTCTTTCATCTTCCTCCATCTCTGGCTACAGTCTGATGAGTTTCTCGTGCACAACAGATGCATAAAATGTGTATTCATCCTTGAAAAGCTACACCTACGTCGGTATGATGCACAGTGTTGTTTTCACTATTCATAAGAGAACCCACATTCTCTTTGTCATGTCATGGAAGTGCCTTTTGCAGCATTTTTGTTTGACTTTAACATCAGCATGCAGGCAACATGTAGCCGGGTTTGTCAAACTGGGGGTGACAACCTGCACTTTGAGCAAAACCACCGTGGAATGAATGACAAAGATGTGGATAGTGTTTTAGATGAATAATCTCACACTTATGATAATTTATTACCACTCTGCCTGAGTAGATTAACGCTAGCAGAATCTGTCTTGTTTTTTTGCACAATTTATATAAAATCAGGCTAAATTTGGTCAGTTTCTCAAGGAAACTGAGGAAAGTCACGTAAATAAACAGCAATGTGGCAGTATGTGAATTTCTATTGTCCCGATAATCTTGCAGTATAAGCACAAATAGATCAGAGAAGAATTGGAATTTTCTTTGGTAATTACAGATTTTTCATCTCTTTTGCTCTTTTGGGAATATTTACTGCAGCAAGTTTCCAAACAGAGCAGTTAAATCAATACTGTGAGGAAAAATATACCTTGCAGGGTTGTTAAACTCTGTAATAACTCTGAACAATAGTCAGACTTTTCCAACCGCCTATAATAATCATCATAAAAGTGATTTCATCTGATCTTGTACACAATAAATAGAAAATATTCTTGGTTGCTTAAAAAGAGCCAAATTCAAACACAAATTTGTATATGAGGAAACTGCCACAGAATATTTTCTAATAGGTGAAATAGAAAGGCAGTTAAAAAAAAAGGATAATAAAGGCAGTTTTTTCCCCTAGATGGGTCACATAATAGGCAATTAGTCTTTTTCATGACGGTGGTGGTTTGGGGGGTTCAGCTGTTTGTTCCTCTCACAGCAGCAGCTGAATCTTTTCTCCAGGCATTGTTGTTCTTGAACACACTCTTTTCTCTCTGCCTCTGTGCCAGGCATCCGTGGAAAGCTGCTCTTGCCATGAGGTATAAAAATAGCTTCGCAATTCTTATGTATAACAAGATACGCATAAGAAGCGGGGAGATAAACATCAGAAAATACAAGGACATTTTAAGCAAGCCTTAAGACTGGACACTGTGCACTATATGATGTGAGCTCTGCTTATAAAACTCAGACATGATTTAAAAAAAAAAAGAATATTTAAGACAGTTTGCACCAGACAATGCTCATATTTTTGCCCATGTGTGCAAACTGCCAATCCAAAATAATCTTACAAAACAGTGTTTTCTAGGTTGTATGTACTGTAAGGTTGTTCTACAAACAATAATCGACAACAAATATAAAACACAATTTAAATGCATTGGTGTTTATTTTAGATAAATAGTCTATTTCTGTCTTTCTGGTTCTAGCATGCTAAACAAAGAAGATTTAGCTGTCCAACCCCCTTGATTTTTTAAAGCATTTATAAGATTAATTTGGAGAAGATGATATACACAGAGACATCATTTGATACTGTTAAGCAAGTTTGATACCCTGTATGCTCACACACTGAGAAAACAGCAAAGGAAGGTTTTATAGTACAGTGATTTGGACTAACAATAATATCAGTTGTATTTCCATGGCAGGAACCATGGTACTGTAGGTCCCAGGGGCTAAATGAAGTTTGGGGGTAGAGATATCAGCCCTAAAAACACTGCTGGTAGCTATCAGACTACCCTGGACCTTCAGGATGGGGCTGGTAGTGCTGGACATTTGAGATCAGTTGAGTACTCCTAAAGTAGAGAAATGTGGAGGTCAGTCTGTGTAAACAAGACATTCAAATACAGCCATTCATGCCATTTGCAACCAGAAACACTGCAGACATAGGTGAATGAAGCTGGAGAGGACTTCATTATATGACCAGCAGGTATTGCTGATGTCACGATGGACAGAAACAACAACAATGTGCTTTAGAGCAATAAAACTTTAATTTCAAATTGTTTTACAGCATGCACAGTACATCTATATGACGCAAAAAAAGATGGTTTGACCAAATGTAAACACAAAGTTCAACTGTGATTGTATGAAATTGAAACCACTATAACCAGATACCTAAATAATGTAGCTGGAGGTTGAGTACATGGTTGGGTGGAGCTTCAAATGGACCCAGGCATACTACATGAGTTCCACAGTTCCATATTTTTGCACGTTTTTTTTTTTTTTTTGCAATAACAGTAGTTCAAAAGTAAATGTATTCATATAAGTTCCCAATTAAGTCACTCTTACTCAAATAATGTGTGGCTTTGAAAAATGTCTGAAAATGCAACTGAAAAGAAGAAGATTAAGACTCCATGACAACTCGCCATCGCATAAAGCCTCTCCAGACTGTCGTGTCTCTCTAATACGATTCTAGTTTTATAACCATACTCATCTGAAAAATGTGCAGTTAATTCAGCTGTCCTAACATGTACTATGATCTCTCACAGAGACAGAAGTAGCAGAGCATCTTGAGCATCACCAGGTTGAGCTAAAACTGTAGCTGGACTTAACTGGGCATGTAACTGCAGTCCCTTACACTACAGACTTATAGACCTTTAAAGGATTGTTGGCTTGACAATGTTAAGCCGATTTGGCAGTTTAGCATGTATATTTTAGGAGTTAGAGTTCACACGCGACAGCAGATTTATAGGTGATGATCTGTGACATTAAATTATGGTGTCATTTCCTGTCCTTGAAGTCCCACTCATGACTGGGCTCTGCTCTGTGTCTCTGTACACTATACTGCGGTGTATCAGGCATACTGTATATCTATAGTGTAGATTTTGCTCCAGCTCTCTTTTCTGTCTCCCCATTTTGCCCACAACCTGGGGCAGCAACTTTAGAAAAGATTGGATTTCAAAGACTGTACTGCATATTTCACGAGCCCAACCTGTTTTTATACTCTGTGCTCTACTGCTGCTGGAAACAATATTTCGTGACTTTTTGTGGGAATGCCTGTGGTTACTGTGATCTGTCTATATTTTGCAAACTTAATGGGTATAAAACAATTTGAGGATTGTGTATTTAGTCTTTGAATTCAACACAGCGCTGTGGTTTAAAAGAAAAAAATCTGCACATAGCAACAAGTTGCATCTACCTGTTCACCCTTTGACAACCATCACAGTCCCTCTGTTGAAGAACCAAGAGTCTGTGTGGGATCTTAGCAAGACCCAAGCACTGCTTTTCTGCCTTTCAGAGACATGAACTGATGAATATTGATCCAAGTCCTCTTCACCATACTCTCGTTGCTCAGAGTGGATTGAATAAAAAAAAACAACAGAATTGCAAACAGCTTTCTTTTCTTGCTTGTTTCTTCTCTTTGCCCTTTTTCTTGCTAAACAGGGCTATCTATGAGCTATGTCCTCCCACAGTATTGATCGGTCTCTCCATAATCAATCCATCACTTCAAGATTGATCACATGAGGCAAGCAGAAAGCACAAAAAGGATGACCTTAACCATGCATCACTGCATGTCTATTCATGGGTTAGATCTGGTCTTGTTTAATACTTCACATTTTATGTTAGTTCTATCAAACACGAAGAAAATGTGCCATTCTCTGAAATATGGACAACTCAAAGCTTTGCTATATTTCAGACCATAAACTCTAATTGAACCTTTGCTTTAAAATAGCTTTCCCCCTCTTCCCCCTCACCATCTTAAGTCTTCGAAGTGCTGAGGCTTTGAGGATTTTTTCTTTTCTTTTTTTAACAGCAAACAGGGAAAAAAGACAACATGTGATCCTCTGCCGATCTCATGATTTAAACATGTAATGGCTATATTTATTATCCATCCTACGCTAAAGCTTCTAACGTGGCTAAGAATGTGCAGCTGGCTCTCTGGAGATTACAAAAGAGACAGTTTCTTCAGTCCCTCTCTGGACTCTTTTGTTTGCTTTGAAACAAGAGAGTGGCTCCAATGCTCGCTTGCTGTAGAAGTGTGTGTGGGTGGCTGATGTACGTATGTCTCAGTTTGACCTTGATCACTGAAGACAGAGCCAGAGATGGTTTATAAACTGTGGATGAAGGAAGGCCAGATAAAAGTGCATGATTCAGAGAGATACTGCATCATTTAATTAAAATTTTTGGTCTTGGTCTTCTTGTTAATTACATGGCATCTTATGTTGGTATTGTCATTGTAAACATTGCAGTGCTTACTGAATAATACACATAAAGTTACAGTAGCTATTTTTTTTGGTAAGCTTATTTAATGATAAAATGGTGACTAATGATAGTGACTAACTCCACAGGCAATTCATTAAATTGAAATGACACCAGGAATTTACACGGCTAAACAACAGATACACTAATAGACTAAAAGAAATAGATATACTAAATTCTTCACCTCATAAATAGAGGTTATGGCAGATTTCAACCAATATTGAAGATAACAATGCTCCTTTAAGACTTAAACAAAGTATGTCCATTTTAATTCCAGTTTTATTGACAGTTTAAAGCAACACTATATAAATTTACCAAGTGTAGAACTCAGTTTCTGACTCATTTTGCTTAAACAGTGACATTTATTATGTACATTCCTGGAGCTGTTGTTGGCCTGCAGGGTCCTGAGGCTGAGAAACCGCATTTTTCACAAGTTTTTTTTCCAGTGTGGGGCATCAAGTGACAGCTACATTTAGCTTTGTTGTTAAACATCACATGCCAGCAAACTGGATATCAACACGATGGTCATTTTGTATGCAAACTATGGCTGATTCAGCAAAGAAACAGCAGAAGACATTATCAGAGGAAGTGAGGAAAAGAAAGAGAGAAAGTGACACACCAAGATGTAAGACATGAGTCAACATCAGACTGACTTTACTGACTGGAGAGGGCTCAGAGAAGAGACAGGATGCAGACTAATGCCAAATTAGCCTTTGTTACAGGCGGTACCAAAGAGTGAAAATCCATGGTCAGTGAGAATTGTAATGCCAGATGGCGTGCATTATTTTCGTATATATGCACACGTTGTTCGGCAAGTTAAATCACAGTTAGATCACTCCGTTATTGGCGTCACCAAAGCAATGCGCTAATCAGCTGCTTCAGATCAGCTGGCTTATGAAGGTGAATAAGAGAAACGAGCTGTAGCATGGAACGGTTATTTAGCATAAAAAGTACATCAAAGCCAACATAAAATAGTTCCTATATAAAAGCGTATTTTGCAAGTTTTGTGGAAAAATGAACATTAGTTATGAAATATTACTGTGTGGGACCATGGTATAAGCAGATTACACAACTAGGACCCATGCATTATACGGTTGTAATGCACGACTTGGAGTCTAGAACACCACAACGCACAGCGGAGTGCATTAAACCTGTATAATGCACGGGTCTGAGTTATCTTATCCTTACTTAAAGCACTGAGAGTTCTGGAGTAGTTGGAAAGTGGAGATCTCCTTGCCGAACAACTATAAATAAATGTTCACAGGGTAGTTAGTGAAGGTTAAGGTCAGCAAGAGAGAGGGGAAGGGAATTATCTTATGTAGTCTTTAAGTGGGAAAAAAAGACAAGACTTGACCTAATAAATAAAGTGGAACAAGGTCTTTTTGATGCTAATTTGCTCCAAGCTGACACGTGTTTTAATGGCCAGTGATTCTTTATCAAAGGTGACAGCTTCTTAAATCAAGTGGAATGAAAATGATATGCAATCTGCAAAAGAACAGTGACAGAGTTGTCTTTGTTGTATCAATGATTTTCATGTTTTCATCGGTATAAGAATCAGGCTAATTTGTTTTCTTCTTTTGGTTTAAGTACGCATGATGAAGTAAAATGGCAAACTTCCTTTTCGGCTTAAATTCAAGTCGTGATGCTCCAGATTGCAGCAACTGATAAATTCACACTTGCATGATGTATTGTGCAAATCTGCGCCATACATTTCCCTTTTCATAGTTGAAAAGAACATCTTATTAATGCAGAAGCCTCTGCTCTTCAGTCTGCCCTTGTGTTCTGCCTGATGAACTGATTAATCCTCCATGAGCAGTTTGAGAAACACATCGGAAAGGCAAGGAGAGAAAAGGGAAGTCAGTTTAAGTGGCAAAGCAACTGTCACCTTGTCTCCCCAGTAAACCAATCAAAAATATACAGACCTGCTGACTCCAGATAGCTTCAATATAACCTTTTATTCCATGTTGGAAGAATATAAAATCCTTTTCTTACTTTTAAGAAGAGGTACTGTCTCAAACAGGAAATCATACAAGCAGCTTCTTCGGGGATCTCATTTGGTATAACTTCTGCTGATGTGGTTTGCCCTCGCTTAATGCCATCTTCAGCATCTCCTTGGCTGTAGTCCACCAGAGGATAGACCTTTTGAACCCCGCTGGTCACACTGTCCAATATCTCATCTCTGCTGCTGCGCACCTCCGTGGTGCTGATGCAGCAGAGGCAATCAAGGTTAATGAAAGTCGAAGTAGCCTGCAGTGACTTTGTTCACACTGGAAATATAATTAGGGCATCTCCTGTATACAGATCATAAACTGTTTAGCACCTGTACACACAGTGCACCAGGTGTTCAGTGTCCATATATTGTATATCATCCACCAACCCAATGTGTACAAAATAGAATTGTGCATATTGCCAGTTGACTAAACCTTGACAAAATTAGCATGCATGGCCTTAACATCTGTCTGTGTGTCTGTGTGGTTTCATGACGTCTTCCAGAAATGTTCATATTGGAATGCTGAAGCTGTTCAAAGGGAGTTACTGAAAAATGAAGCATGACAAGATTAGCTGTCTGGCATTGTGCTTGGCTGCTGCAAGATTGCAAAATTTAAATAAAATAGAGCTTACTTAATGTTCATAGTCATGTCTTGACAGATGCAAAAAAATTAAGTGGTTACAAATGATCAAAAATGTTTTGGGAAACCAGATATTCATGCTCTTTTAGCTTACAAGCAAGTTAACCCAGCAGTGTTGTGGATAGTGATGTATCTGGACCAGGTGATGTGGATGGCTTTGTAGAAATAAAGGTCTCCGGACAACGACTTTATAATAAAAAAGGTTTATTACAAGAAGTCAGTTGACAAAACAGATCTGCAGAAA
>JBBBVU010000025.1:16827971-16838072 GCA_037177055.1 Atherinosoma microstoma
AAAAATGATTTGCATATACAGTTTATTACTGTGTGATATGCCAGAACTGTGGTAGTGCAAAAGGTATTCACCAGGGGCCAGAAGGCAAATATAAGATTATATACAGCAGGGTCTTAAGTAAAGTTTCTTTTTCACCTTAAGGTGATGCAATAGGTCTCAGAAACAGTATGTATCAAATATGATATGCACGGCATTAAAGGGCTAGTCAGTCATCTCCATTTTTACAGAAGACACATGGTTAACATTGGTTTACATAAAAAACTAATTCAGCAGTTGTTAGTTCTTTTCATCATGGTTTCTAATTTTGTGCAAAAAAAAAAGGTTTCTTCTTTTTCAAGGTTTTGTTTCCAGTTAGCAACCACAGCCATGTGTAATTTAGCTAATGCTACCACCACCTACTGTTGTCACCCATCTGCTTCCAATTTGCTTGACTATTGTATGGACACCCAGGTAGTGTGCAGCATACAGTAGTTTTGCCCTATAGGGTCAAAGATGAGCATGCTAATAGTGAAGACAAAATCAGGGATCAACATGCAAATTCAAAGATCTGTAGCCTACATATGCTAATGTTGTCCAACGCCTCTGCCCACATACTCCCATGCATCCTTTACGTTGGCATAATTGTTACAAAATACATCTACTAGAGAGAGTTTAGAGTTCACGTCCGAGTTCCTACGTCAGTTTCAGACTATAGCAAACATGGCCACTGTGGAGGAGATCATGATAACGCACACTCAGAAAGAGACATAAAACAGACGTGTATTTAGCATAAAGCAAAAATGGACCTTAAACTCTTCTAAGTTTAAAAGGTCATGGTAAAGTTTGAGTAAAACTTTACCACCAACATTTTTCTGACTTATTCTTTAGTGATACCTGTACGGTTTTGTATTCATTTGCAAATAGAAATGAAATAGCTGAACGTAGTTTAAGCATTTAACTGAAAATTTCGAAGACCCCCAGTTTGAAGTCTGCATCTAGACAAGGTTTCAAAAGCTTTTAAGCCACCGGACAGACATTTCTGATGATAGCACACTGGCAGCTTAAGTGCAGCCTTACAGATCCGCTAACATGACTGCTGACTCATAGTCATGTTCTTCTCGTCGTCAGCTGACAAGTGGGAATTAGAAAGTGCTCAAAACATGCTGTCAGTTGGATCAAACTAGTCTCAAACAGGTCGGATGATTTCATAGACAGCTGAGACTTGTTTTGGAAGATTTGATCATTTCACATTTATAACAGCTCTTTGGTGTAGCAGATGAAGTTTTTGTGAAATCTGGCAATGTTCCCCTTTTACATCAAAAAGAGGGTTTCATAAGAAAGAGAAATGACTGCTTACATGCAGACAAACATTTACACACAGCATCCTACCTTCTCTGTTGTTAAATAAAGCCAGACACAAATGCACACACATTGTTTCACACAGAAAGACACACACAGTTTGTAAAATGCATAGAGGCGTTTGTATTAGCTGCATGACTGTAACCCGTGTCTCTGTGTGTGTGGGTGTGTGTCACTCCTGGCTGTCAACTACCTTGTTTGTTTTTTTTCACATTTTCTCTTCCGAAGATTTTGTTGTAACAGCTAATCACTTGATGTTTATTTTTTCTTTTCTTTTCCTTCACTATTGTAACTCTGTGGCTTTAATAGCTCTTCTGTGCTGTATATTTTCCCGGTTGTTACCGTCTGTCAGTGTGTCTAGACAGACAAGAAAGACATTCACAACAGAGCAGCTAGACAGATGAACTGGCCCAGCACACAGTTGGTAGCAGAGTGAGTGATCATACACACAAACAAGGGTCCACTTCTTACCACTAACCCAGGCAGCCTGGAGAAGAGGTCAGAGCTCACCACGGATGCAGCAGCAACCTCACTCTGCGTTTTCTCCTCCTTTCTGCAGCGATGAACTTTCTCCAGACTCGTCTATGGGGGAGGAAGGGAAGGGAGGTGAGGGGGAGCCGCAGAGTGAGGCCCAGTCACAGCTACAACCAGAACCGGAGACGGAAATGGAACCGCAGCCCCAACAGGAGCAGCAAGAGACTCAGCCACAGACTCAGCCACCACAGCCTGAACCCGAGGCCCAGTCTGAGCCACAGCCGCACACTCATCCTCAGCCTGAAGTCAAACCCCAGTCGGAACCGGAGCCCCAGCTCACACCAGAGCCCGAACCTCAGCCCCAAGACGAGCCCCTGACAGAGGCGGCACCGCAAGACGTCCCTAACCTCTCCCCTCCTCCCTCACCTTGCAGAGAGGAGCAGACGGAGGTGGAGGAAGAGATCCAAGAGTCAGAGGAAGTTGTGGAGGAAGAGACAAAACAAGAGGGAGAGGAGACGCAGTGCGATTGCCACAAGGGCGGGGCAGCACAGCAGGAAGAGGAGGAAGAGGAAGGGGAAGGAGCAAAAGGAGGTGGTGCAGGGAGGAGACCCAGCCTGCACCACACAGCCTCGCCTATGAGGGTGCAGCGCAATGGGGCCGGCTCACACTCCGCCACCTCTGACTATGAACTCTCGCTTGACCTCAAAAATAAGCAGGTAGGGTTTTGCTGGGGGATGTGGGTTGGTGTCTGAATATACAGTGACTTGGCTTGTGTTTATTGTACGTTCTGTGGCTGACATGTTTGTGTTCATCTCTGTCTGAAGAGGAGGGCTTTTGGGTTGGGGGCAAAGCTGGCGTCTGAGTTTCTTAATTTTTGTTTGTTTGTCATTTTGATCCTTATTGGTCTCTGTTGACAATCAAAACTGTGATCGATTACTTTTTTTTCCATCATTATAAGCCATCATTTCATCAATTCACCAACAGCATTATTTGGTATGGTTGTTTACCAAATTTGATTGGGTTATCGGAACATATTTGGTAATTTATACCCAATTTAAGGCACCTGGTTACTTTGGCATGGAAGATCTTATATAAAGATGATGTTTACAAAAGCTGCATCTGTATCTACATTAACCACAAGCCTTTTGATCTGTCTTTTTTTTTTTTCTTTAAAGATTGCTTTATTTTACTCAGATGATGAAAAGCCGGTATTTCTATGGGGAATTAAACCATTCAACTGTTATTCTGACTCATGTAGTTACAGAAAGTGAAACTGGCTTAGTTCTGGACTGATAAGTCTGAAAAGTGAATGTGTCTGTACATACATTTCAATCTTCACAAGTCTTGTCTTCTTATCACGCTTTCCATCAGGGGCTCAGAAATCATCTCCATGACGTAATCATCTCCATTTCAAAAGCCATCAAACATTCATCATCCATTTCACTCTTCATCCATCTAAAAAAGATTCTTCAGTCAGTGGATCTTCAAGCAGGTAAGGAAGCAGAGCTTGGGCCCAGTACACAGAGTTCAAAAATTAAGAATCGTTTTCTATAAAGGCTTTCTCTAGTTACAGTCCGGATGATATCCCAGAGAGTAAAACTGGATTAAGAAAGCATTTAAATGTCTTCAGGCATAGCTATTGAATGTTATGTTGACCATTTAATCCTCAAATTCAATCACAATGTGAATTAGGCATATAATGTCACACACGGACTTAGACCAAAAGTCAGTTTTAAACTAACAACTTTAGAGGTAGATTCTCAGCTGAGAGAACAACCACACCTGTTGAACTTAATATTGTTCTGTTAAAGAAGCTTGGCACTTCCATCAAAACAAAATGTAGGTTGCGCGTCATGTTACAACGGGACCTTTGCATGTAGTTGGTGATGCAGAATTGTCCATATTCAGGTTTTTATATCTTATCTCCATCAGCCAATAAGTCAGTTCTACACTGCTAATATCTCATATAGGCCTCAGTAAAAATCAGCTTTGATTGAGTAGATAACCTTATGTGATGTCTGTGTGGTGGGATCAATTTAATTGCAGCAGCTGTTTTATTTTTCTTTCTTTTTTTTCACTTTAAATATATATTTTTTTAATTTATTAATACCAGTTGGGAAATTAGGCTCTGCATTTTACCCATTTCTTGTAGATTTACTTGAATGCAGTAGGCTGCCATATGTACATACCGGGGAGAAGTTGGGGGGTTAAGGGCCTTGCTCATGGGCCCACAGTGGTTCACCCCTGCTGCCACACTGGGGACTTAAGCCTAGCAACACTTAATATCCTGGAGCTATCAGCAAACATTGTAGTTCTTATTGTCTCTCCACCTCAGGGCACAAACCACAGGACATTTGTTCAGGGGTGACACAATAAGTCTCTTTCCGATCAATTCCTCAGGCACTCAAGTTTGAATGAAATAGGAAAGCAATCTGGGTTGATGATGGTGACCAAAATCAAACTTCCAAGTGACTTGCCACTAACATTGTTCTATTTAAATGGAAGGGGTTTGTTAAACCTCACCCCCTCTGTCAGCTCCACTTCCCCTCAGTTTTGACTTGATTTCCTCCCTCATCACTCCCCTAATCGAGGCCCAAGCTTCTTTTAACCTCAGCTTCCAATTTGTGTCTCCCTCTCACTCTTTTAATCTCACATCTGAGAGTCGCCCGTTTTCGACTATCTTCCTGTCAACGAGGCTTGAGATAAGCGATCAGCTGGATTGATCTTCTGTCTGTACAGGTGGGGATGCAGGGGGCTGATGGATCTCCAGATCAATGTCAGAGTAATTGGATCTGCCAGGCCATACCTTGATTGCTGGAGAACAACCTGATGTTGGGTTATTTAACTCACTTAAAACTTGAGCATTCAACCTCCAGAAATGTCCCATTTCCTCTCTAAACTGAACACATTTAAAACGTACAAATTTAACGAATTATTAATGCTAATGAATCTTTTCATAAAAATATTACTCTGTAGGGTAAATGTTGTACGTAACATCAATGATGTATTTCCGTTGGTGAATTATGCGTTTCTGTAAGTGGTAAAGTTGAAGTGAACTCAAAACAGTAATGTTTATTTATCATATGAAAATGTGGACATTATTCAGCTGCAACTCTGCTGTCGAACCTCCGAGGTGTGCATTTGGAAGTATACTAAATGCCTGTATTGTTCCAAGAAGAAAAACAGAACTTTATGTAGTACAACTGCATATGCAATGATATCCTCAAGCCTCAGTATTCAGTTAAAGGTGCGTTTCAACTGTGCTCGAGTGAACCAGTTTACCCCTCAAGCAGTCTGCTTTTTCAGTTCATCTAAATTGATTCAAGCTTTCAGCCAAAGCCTTAAAAACCCACCACTGTGTGTGTTTTTTACTCTTTATACATCACTGCAAAACCTCAAAGATGGAAGAAGAACTCTTGCAGGGGTACTGGCCCTGAACCTCTTGTTTACACAGCAGCAATCAGGGAATCAGAGATATTTTAACCCCTCAAAAGACCCTGGTTAGGTATTCCTTCTAGAAGGAGTCTTTTCGGTGTGGGGTGTGCAGCAAGTGTGGTTTTCCTGCAAGTCTGCAACAAACAGAAATGTGTTTTTCCACTCATCAGCTTATAAATTTGCTTGATCTTTACCAAACTATGGACATGAATGAAAAAGTAGCAAGGACAGAAAACAAACTTTTTCCTTAACAAAAGTCCTTTGCATTCAAAGTACTGTGAATGTTTGCCTGGTAGATTTATAAGGGAGTTTACTGAAAAAGTTGCTTTCATTCTCTACTTGAACAACTGAGGCTGTCATCGATCCAAAGCCATTTATCTCTGAATAAAACTTTCTGGACAGAAAAATCATTTGATGGCTGCTCTTTAGTCATAAATGCAGTGAAATGCGTAAGTTTGTGCAAATTATAAATTAAAGGCAGTTTAAGGCTCAGAAATTCTCCTCTATTATAGTTCACACAAAAACTGCTGTGAAATTACTTAAGAACCAATGTCATTAGATTTCAGCTTTGAAAGGAACTGCTGGAAGCTTGCAGAGGATTTACAGCAGCATTGATCTGTATTTCATGACTGAATGTCATGTTAAATTTACATCTCTACAAAATGAATCAGACAGATGATCAACAGATCAAACTCAATATCAATGATGACAAGTGATGACAATTCCTGTTGAGAAAGACTTATACAATGAAATTTGAAGTTTGTTCTCTTAGATATTCAGGACTAAGAAGCACATATAACCAATAATGTTGATTTTTATTATTGTAATTGGAAAAATACCTGAGATTGTATATTAACACACAAAGTGATGCTATAGAGATTTGTTAACTTTAAAGGACTACTTCAAAAGCTGGTCTTGGTTTTCTACTTTATTTGTTCAATTTGCATGAATTTATAAAAAAAAATGCAAAATATTAAATCTAATCTTTTAATAAAAGTTACTATCCAAAATTCAGTGATATAATTTTCTTGTAAAATACAATGAAAGATTGTAAAATTGTAGTAAAATGCTGCTGATCCTGTCGTCAGTGTTTTACACTTCCAATGGTAAAATTCTTGTGAGCAGCAGAATACGGAAACTTTTTGACCCAGATCTGTCAATACGCAGTAATTCTATTGTTTCTTAAACTCCAAACTTGTCTGGATCAAATATGGCCTTTCAAACACCACCAACCTTAAAATGACCTCTTCATTCTGCAAATGTATCCGTAGCACGATCTTCATCTTCTGTGGAAAAACATCTTTTTCTTTTAAATGCAGTCAGTATTTAGTTAAAATTTTCCTGCTATACAATCATCTCATTAATCATGCAAATTTTTCTGTGCTGTAAATACAGCGGACACAAGCTTGAGAGTTCATATATCAGCTTCCCTTTACACCTTTAGGGGGGAACTTAAATCAGTATATTAGTAATTATTGATTTATGTCAGAAGAAATATGAATAGAGAGGGCAGAAATTCAACCCAGCATAACTTACCAGTACACTTGAGGGCAATGTGTTGTTTTGTTTTTTTTGCCTTGCCTCTGTATGAAAAGTCCATGTGTGAGCGATGGCAAAAATAGCAAGAAAAGTCCATATTTGGAAGTGAGGGGGTTGGTTACAGCAAAACACTAATCCGTCTTTAATACAGGATCAATGCTGGAGTGGGACCAGTTTCCAGCCCAATACCAGTCCATTTCTTTTCAATGTGAAGAAAACCAGATAATTGATAGATGGTTCTTCCTGATTCCATCTGATTTTAGCCCCTTCTTGAATTTTATACCATCCATTTTATTCTTTCGAAATACTTTTTTATTCCTATGTGAAAGGATAAAGTCATGGAGACTAATCAGACTAGTTGAAATGCTGTGACCACAGTGTTTATAATCCATAGCCGCTGTTGATTTTAGCAATAAAACTCTACACATTCATCTGGACGTTAAGTCAAAGTGAAGTAAAAGCCACATTGGAAACATATGAGCTCAATGTTTAGTACTGCAGAGCGTTCACAAACACCAGTTGTTTGACATTTGAGACTATGTTTATTTATGTTATGTTAATTATTCATTCAATCGTAAAATCTTAATTTGGTAAAGCACTTTGGTGTAACAAAACAATTTTGGTTGTTTTAAAGTGATAACAAATAAAGTAAATGTAGACTTACCTATTTTACATTTACTGTAAAGCCATAGTTGCATAGAAAATTGGGAAAATTAGTGTTACTTTACAACCACAATAGCAAAATACCTGTGAAACTTTTAAAATGTAACAAAAAAGCAAAATACTGTATTTATTTATTTGCTTTTATATACTCTTATTCATGTATTTATTTTTACATTCTTTATTCATTAATTATCTTTAATTATTATTATTATTAATTATCTTGTTATTAATTTATTTAGTATTGTATTATATTCAAGTCTTTTTCATTTTTCTATTTTTTCCAGATTTTTCGCTATATTTATTTGTTTTTATATCATTGTAAAATTATTTCAGGCATTAAGGGGGTTAAAATTAGATTATTTTTTTTAAAAAGAAAGAAAAAAGCTGGGACAGAAGCATCAAAAAGAAAAGGCCTCAAAATATTGTATCCAAGGAAATTGAAAATCAGAATATGAAATGGCTGGAAAAGTAAAGCATCAGAATCTAATTGAGAGAAGAATCATATTATCCGTCATAATATCATCAAAAGATTTTGAGAATCTGAAGACATCTCTGTAGGCAAAGGACATGGCTGATAGTCAATATTAGAACCCTTTCACCTTTCCACCCTATAGCAGCTCTGGTCTAAAAACAGACATAATTCTATCATGAAAATAACAGGAATTACTGGGTGAACACAGTTTGCCATGTCAGCCACAAATGCAGCTTAAAGCTAGATCAATGAAAGGAGCCATATGTAAACACGTTTCATAAACCACTGCCATCTTTTCTTGGACAAAGTTGATTTGAAATGAACTGGAAACAGGCATTAATATATTCTGTGGTTGACAATCTCCAAACAGATTTGATAAATCAAATTGATTTTTTTTCTTTTTCTTTTTTTTTTTTTACTTTAGCGATCACCAGCGATTGGACCACAGAGAGATAATTCAAAACAACAAAAAACTTTTCAGGAGTTAAACTGGGTTCTCAGGTCAATGTAGATGTCTGACCTGTTTATGACAAATTGGTTGTGTATCTGAAAAGATCAAGGAAAGCAATACAACAACTACATTATGTAAACATCTATAATGTAAAAGGGTAATGTATTTTCTATGTGGTATTTGTCATCACTGTCCAGTTAGGTTTAGCCAAGCCAACTTTGAAAGAAAAAAAGTTTTAGGTGGTATAACTGTTTGGCTAGGTTCTGGGAAAGATAGATGTTCAGTTTTGGAAAAAACCTTCCCAGAAGTCACCTTGTTTGGATACTTTTTGTGGTTGCTACTGTTGCTCAAGCTTAATGGTAATAATTCAACACAAATTGCAAAAACAAACAAAAGAAAATCTCAAATTTATCCAATATCCTTGAAATTTCGCAAGATAAAAAAGTAGCAAATGAAATGCGTCTCGTGCAGCTTTTACTTTTCTGTGCAGATGATTTAAAAAAACAACAACACACATTTACTACCACTGTTTTGTTACACAAGTATAAGACAAATATACACATTAATAAAATAAAGAATAGTAACATCCCTGGAAAGAGCCATATCATCACCATGGATTTTACAGCCCCTCTTCAACATTAGCCTGAGTCAGGAGAAAGTCTGTTTGCTGTGGAATACATCCTGCCTTGTCTTGTTATGTGAGAAAGTCTAGACTAATCCAGGTGGATAACTCCACAACCGCCTGGATGTGTGACTACCTAACAGACCACAGTTTGTGAGACTGAATTGGTGGTCAGCAAAAACAAGAACATCACAAGGGACTGTACTCTCACCATCTCTGTTCACACTGAACACCTCAGACTTCCAGTACAACTCGTCATCTGCAGAATTACTCGGATTACTCTGAGGTGGGGGGGAATCAGTGATGGACAAGAAACCCAATACAAAGAATGAATCCATTCGGGAGGACAGTGCTGAAACAATCACCTCATCTTGAACATGAACAAAACTAAGGAACTTTTTGTGGACTTTAGGAGGATCATGTGTAAGCAAAGCACTGTTTACATTCTGGGAGAAGAGGTGGGCGTCGTGGGCGGATACAAATGCCTCAGAGTACAGCTGGAGAACAGACTAGACTGGAGATGCAATGCCAAGGTCATCTACAAGAAGGACAGAGCAGTCTCTACTTGTTGAGGAATTTGAGATTTTTTAATGTCTGCACCAGGATGCTACATATTTCCTTTAAGTCTGCTGTGGAAAGGGTGACCTGCTTCGTAGCCAGACAACAGATGTTTTAGACCAGAGCTACTCACTGCAACATGCTTATAATACAGGAGTTCACATCTGGATACTGATTATCTTGAAGCAGCTTATCAGAAAAATGGACTACCAACAATAAGCATCGCAGCCTTAAAGTCTAACATCAGTGAGTGTCTGTTTAAAACAGACAACCCTCTCCTATTTTCCTGGAATAATTTACAACCTACTGTATGTTCATAACGCATCCTAAACCATTTTCGCCATCCAGACTCATTTAACCATCCACTTTGTTGTTTTTCTCATAAAGTATCACTGATGATTATATTAATGTTTACAGTAAGTTTATGCACATTTATAAAGTGTTTAAATCTGCTACCCAAAAATATCACTTTACGTTAAAGATAATGTGACTCAGTCATCTTAATATCATACTGTATTGGGCAATTATTTGAGACGCACACATACTTTC
>JBBBVU010000025.1:16841254-16856550 GCA_037177055.1 Atherinosoma microstoma
CAAAAATGCAACGGGTCCACCAGACCCATGAACACTGGCTGAGTAACAAAAAAATGAACACCACACAAGGGTTAAAGGGTTAATTCACTCATCATTACCATATTGTTGAGAAAGAGTTGCTTTTTTGGGAGAAATAAAGATGACAAACAAGAAAAGCTCGATTGTGACATACAATTAGCCACTAGCTTTCTGTTGCCACGGCCTTCCCAAGCACTCATTCATCAATCAGCCAATCCGATTGAGCTATTTGACAACTGTAAAAACAACAAAAAAAAAGCCTTCCAGAGTAAGACTAAATATCCAACATACACAGATCTCCGGGCTCCAGAATTGGTGTAAAACCTTCCTAAGAACTTTTTCACCCACTTTTCAGTTGCTGAAAATGTGGCTATGAAGAAGTTAAAGTGTCAAAAACACACAATCGCTATGTCCAGTTGTGAGTTAAGAGAAAACACTGGTTCATATGGAGATATTTTTCCAAATTGATATTTCAATGACAGATGAAATGTAGTCATAAAAGAAAAAGAGGTGATTTTAATGGATTCAATATTTCATACAAAATGTGATAAATGTAGAACCAAAAAAAACCATCTGCTATAAATGAGATGCTTCTGGGGCATTGTAAAAAAGGGCATTTAAAAACACAAATGTAAGAAAAACGACAATAGTTTAGCAATGATTTAGGAACAACAGCTTCAACTGTTCCACAGACAGACTGTTCCTCTAAATTAGCAATATAATGGTACACTGATGTGAGAAATGCGTGTTAGGTTTTTTACCAAGCAGTTCAAATTCTTACGCTGTCAGTTCTAGTAAAATTGGAGCTAAATTTGAATGTTCAATTAAAGTAAAAATGGCTTGGAAATTATCCCTTTTGAACCCAATTTTAGCCTGGACACCTACAGGCAATTTGGATGCCTTTTAGACAGTTTTTCAACTAAAAATTCTTAGTGGATAAACCGGCACATCTGTTTCAGCACAATCCATATAAGCTTTGCATCAAATCCTGTCTAATTTACAAATTCTGTTTTCCTCCCTCCATAATGCCCCCGCTCTTGCTGGTGGCTGTAATTCCATCTGAATGGCAAAGTGTATCAGATCTAAACTCTAATAAAAAAAAAGCAACGTGACCCAAATACTTTATTCATGTCCCCCCATCCAGCTTATAAGGATGGCAAAACAAACAAGCCTGAATGCTACATTTAATCAAAGGCTGCCATGGTGATGGGCGATTCTTGCATTCAAGGGCACCTCTGCGTTTGACTTGGCAGAGCTCGTTTTGTTGAAGGACACCTCTTTGAATAATGAAGTCAATCACATTACCATGATGCATGTCTTAAAAGACTACATAATGTTTACCATAGAGCATCGTTACGATGATAAGAGTGCAAACAGGACCAAACAATCCGGATTAAAAAGTGATGAATATTCAGAC
Source organism: Atherinosoma microstoma (assembly GCA_037177055.1). Lineage (NCBI taxonomy): Eukaryota > Metazoa > Chordata > Actinopteri > Atheriniformes > Atherinidae > Atherinosoma > Atherinosoma microstoma. The sequence continues at coordinate 16,842,690 of JBBBVU010000025.1, forward strand.
TGAATTCAACCAGTCTGCAAGAGCTGACAGCTACAACAGAAGGCACCCTCAGCAGATATAGTAGAGCTGTAAACCAGCATCCTATTCAGAAAACCACCTTAATATTCTCAGTACGTTTCATTTTGCTCAGAGTCTCTGCAGAGGAATGTAAATGGAGTAGATAAGATGGATTTTCAGTGTCATTCCACTTTTCTAAAGAGCTTTGTGGGCGATTTCGTTCTTCCAATGACAACGACAGACTGTGTCTTGTTGAGCTAGCCACTTATCACAAATTGCAAAACCTCTAGCCATTACCTCTGCATAAGGTGCTTGGTGACTTTGTCCACGACTAAAGTGAAAGAAGATTAGCAGCTGAAAGTCACAACAAGATCATCCTTGGTCACTCGATAGCATTTGAATTGACAGGAGGGATATTTTATGTGGACTGAATTAATCCTCATACACACATCATGTGGAAACAAGAGTCTAACTCAAATCCTTAAGAAAACAGGATGAAGGCGAGGATTTCTCGTTCAGAGGATTAGATTAAATTACATTTGAAAGATTTTGACGCAGGATACTTGGAATGTTTTCATTCTTTCAAAGATGAAATCTCCTCGACACTTTTGCCCTTGGTAGTTAGAAAAGGAACAGAATTATATTCATTGATTTATTCAGAATCAAAAAGGATATCAGAGTGACTTGAGAAGATAAGCGCTTATTCCAGGCACTTCCGAAGATATCCACACCCTGATTGTTCTGGGAAACTCAAAAAGGGTTTCATCTAGTATACGAGATACTGCCAGATGAGGATGGCTATATTACATCTCCATCCATTTCCCACAGCATTTGAGTAATTTTTCACAGGGAAGATTAATAGCTCGTTCAGCTGCAGACAATTTAAAGTTATGTGGAGGACTTCTCTATGGGATTCCCACAGATTATGAGCTGTATTTGTAGAGGAAAGTAATGGTTTGTCCAAATGCCATGAGTCAGCTTTTACAGTGTTCTCACATTTAAATTGAAGGCTCTAGCTTTGTGCAAGAATTTCATTATGTATATATCACAAGGACTGCTTACAAAAGTTAAATTAATGATCCATCAGAGATAATTCATGTATAAATTTGTAGTACTTTATTTGAAAAATATTGTTCCTTCCAAAAATACGATCTTTGCAACCCTTTGTCAACGTTTTTACCACCATACTGTATATCTGTTTTTCATGTCCAGCTTATTCATTTTGTATCAACACTGTAGCAATGTTTCACCCTAGCTGTTTAACTCCTACATGAGTATTAGCTTTCTTTGCTCGGAAAAAGTCAAGATTGTTACAGATTGGTAATTATCTGTACGGACAGGCTCCCTTTTCAAATATGGACCCCACAAAATAGATTTTTAGTAAATAAGAGAGAATTTTCTGATCTTGAAAGTGCAGATGTCTAATTGATAGGCAGTCAATGTCAATGTCAAATTAATTTCAATAGCACATTTAAAAACAGCTAAAACCACCAAACTGCTTTACACAAACCAATAGTATATAAAAACACAGGGACAACATACAAAGAAACAAAATAAAACTGTGCTTGTACTCAGCCAAAGGCCAAGGAAAACAAGTGCGTCTTTAGCAAAGATTTAAAGGATGGAGAGACTGTTTGCAGACCGCACAGTAGGAGGCAAAATGGGAGCCGCAACTGAGTCAGTGAGGACAAGCTTTGCCGTCATAGGCTGTGATATTTTTCTTGTAAGATCAAAAACCCAATAGACTATCCACCAATTTAATGTTTCCTGTCTTTATCTTTTTGTCTTTCTCAGATCGAAATGCTAGAGCACAAATACGGGGGCCACCTCATCTCCCGCCGTGCCGCCTGCAAGATCCAGACTGCCTTCCGCCAGTACCAGCTCAGCAAAAACTTTGAGAAGATCCGTAATTCACTTCTGGAGAGTCGTCTGCCTCGACGCATCTCTCTCCGCAAGGTCCGTGTGCAGAACACGGAGGGTTTCTCTGCTGAACGGGCTCTGGCAGAAGGCTGTAACTTGGCAGGCATCCCGCTGGTGCGCTCACCATCTCTGCCTGCCACAGTCGGTGGCACCCTGACCGACCTCGAAGACTCATTCACTGAACAGGTCCAGTCACTCGCAAAGTCCATAGATGATGCACTCAGCAACTGGAGCTTGAAAACCATGTGTTCACTGCAAGAAGGGGGCACCTATCAGTTCAGTGCCGACTCCTTCAGCGCAGCGGCCGCAGCAGCAGGACGAGCTGGAGAAGGAGGAGGTGTGGGAGAGTCTTCAATTCAGCAAGGTACAGTGGACCCAAGTGACCTGTCGAGAAGCGCGAGTAAGCTGATGATGGCATTTCGAGATGTGACGGTACAGTTTGACAGCCAGAACTTCAGAGTTTCATCGTCAGTCATGGAATCATCCACCTCCGTCACTCTCGGCAGCTGTATCCAACAAGACGGAACCTCAACCACCATCACAACCACTTCTCCAGGGACAGACTCCACTCCAGCTGCTGTCCCACCTGGACCCTCACAAGAACCCCCTGTTCCCTTTCCAGAGGCTCCAACTGAACCCATAGATCCCCCACCACCTCCCCAAGAACCCCCACCACCCCCAGAATCAGAGACAGAAGAAGGCGAGCAGGATCTAGAATTCCCTGCCCCACCCCCAGCTGAAGAGACCCTAGAGGAGGAGGAACAACCTCCCCTGACTCCTTTGGATAAGATGGCGGCCCCACAAAGCCTAGATGAATTTGTGGTGGCACCACCACCACCTCCACCATCAGAACCCCTTCATACCCTTCCACCACAGGAGCCCCCACTTTTGAGGAGCTCTCCCGTGGTGGAGCCTATTGATGTTAAAAGATGTGGCTCGGAGACAGCAGACAACAGCTCTGAGCAGATGAGCAGCAGCAGCACTTCTACGGAGGCACGCTCAACATCTGAAGCCTCGTCCAAGGAGGCGCTGCAGGCCATGATCCTCAGCCTGCCACGCTACCAATGTGAGAACCCTGCTAGCTGTAAATCCCCCACGCTCTCCACGGATGTCATGCGAAAACGCCTTTACCGCATCGGCCTCAACCTCTTCAATGTGTGAGTGGCCACCACAGTTTGATTTATTCACGTTTAGACAAATCTGATGAGACTGAAATTAAACTGAGTTTTACTGCTATTAGTTATGTCCCTGGAGATGCTGGCCATTTTTTCTCCTGTAATGTATTATATTCAAATTGAGTGTTTTCAATTACTCTAGAGATTTAAGGGAGTAAAAAGGAAATGACAGATATATTAAAGATAAAATACTGCATGCACGGGGAGAATTATCAAACAAGCCGTACCTCAATCCATTCCCCACGTGTGCTTGAAGTTCAATATGACCTGCTGGGCTATAAAAGTGCAAAGAAAGCACCTTTTTCTTCACAGATCCCCATTGTACGGAGAGAACAAACAGTCAAGCCAAAGTGCAAAGCTTGATCTGAAAAGTCTCTCTTCTCAAAGACAGACATGAGCACTTAAAGAGAGAAGTTGAATCATTGAGATGGAAAAAGATTATTTGTATGAAAAAATGATAGAAATTTAAGTCCCAGGCTGATATGGGACAAGACAGAGTTGTTGTTAGGGATTTTTATCCAGACATGGCGATAATGAGAGGTGGTGATAATGAGTGATGTTGTAGCCCGATGATTCTTAGGTCACTGCCGTTACCCGTGTCAAGGTGCCTTTTTTCCAGAGTACATGCTGCATACAACTAACAGCACTTGGAGTGGCAAAAAAATGGATCCACGTTGGAAATAGAGAGCTTTTAAGATATGGGATAAGAAACATCCCTCACAACTTTATTCAAAATTGACAGCACTGAAAGAATCAAATACTTATTGATATTTAGTGCCTGGTGGGCATGTAGCAGAAAGACCAAAAGTCTCTGCTCCATCTACTTCTATTACAGCAACACAACTCTTAAAATGTTCTGAATGTGGACTTCAGAACTTCATCATACAGCAGCAGAAATATATGCATCTCTAATGCAAGAGGACTGTCCTCAATGTATACACTCGTACTGAAGTAATAACTGATCTTACAGTAAACTTGTTTATTTCTTTTAGAAAAATCCAAAAAGTGGCTGTGATGTCTCATATGCTATAATTTCCATCTAATTAATCCTGATTAACTGCAGATTTAATTTATTTTGTATTTTATTTGGGGCAAAAGTTCAAAGTTTAAGAACACTATGTTATAAAGAACAGACACGGCAGTATATAGATTTACCAGCATTCAGTCCTTTTAGGAAAATGGATATGATTTTGCCACTATGGGAATTCACTCATATGGAGCGACTAATGTTTGCTATGAACATCTAGGTGCAGCTGAATGTTGTCAAAAAAGAGATGATTGCATTGCCGTTGAGCCATAAAGCATCTAAATAAGCCCATGAGAGAATTTCTTTAAAAAGAACTAAAATAACTTATTTTTCTTCAATAAACAAAAATTAAAATTAATCAAACAATCATTGACCTTGGAAGTAGCAAGGTAGCTTGTTAGATGTTTAGCTACTTAGCTGGTTTCTATATGTAAAAAAAATAAAATAAAAAAAAATTTCAGAGTAGAGGACACTACATTTAATTTGGGTGTCTAAATTCTTCAATGTAGCTAAACTGATCAGCTTCTGAGTCACAAAATTAAGTACTATTGCAGCCCCCCCTAAATTTGCAAGTGAATGCTCAGATTAGAGCGTCCAGCTTCTTTATGGAAAAAACACTTCACCGTTTACTTTCACACTTACAGAGCATGAGTGAGATATCAATATGGATAAGCTTCCTCTGTGTATTCCTCAGAAGCGCAGACATCAGAAGAGCTCTGTCTTGATAAGCATGTTTATATGTTTGCTGCTTTTCTGTTATTCTGAATTCAGCTGCCCTCACTGTCAAGCCAAGACTAACAAAATCAAAACCAGATAAGAACTTCCCATGACATGCTTTAGACAGGTGTCAGGTGGTTATAGCAGCAGCAAGAAGTAGGAAAAATGTTGCCATAGTTACAGGAGCACATGGGCCCAGTCCTGACTAAATCTGTTACAATGATTTATTGAGAAAAATCCCATGGATGTGTGTCCATTTTCCTTGTACGGAGCGGTGTGTTTAAACCACCATTATGATCATGATCTATTTTAAGAATTTGAACACCTTTCATTATGATGTATTTATGTTCAAACTTAACAAGTTAGCCAAGTATAGTGATATGTAAATTAAATTAAAGGGAGTTGACCCCTCACAACAGCACTGATTTAATTTCCCCAGCACTGCACATTTCCATTTAAAAGTGTTGGAGGCACTGGACTGCTGGAAATATGCTGAACAGCCCACAGCATGCAATGAATTCTAAGCAGGAAGTTTTACCATATACTCCATTGCTGTAGCTTTTTACCCAGAGCATACCTTAAAGGCTATATACTTAATACCCCACAGATTCTAACAGGGACTCCATCAAATTGTAAGAACATTTCTTTAAGGTAATTAGTCAGTTGTATGGATCCCAATAGACCAGGTGAAAGTCAAAAGTCCCAAACAGAAAGGTTTAGGATCATAGTCTGAGTGGCAATCAGTTCAATAAAAGAAATAGCAAGATACAGGCAAAAAGCAGCCATCATGGCCAGGCCAAAATCCAAAAACCGCAATAAGAATTCCTATAAGAAAATTAGTTTGCAAAAAACACTTTGGACAACAAAGCGTAAAGTAACACTTAAATCTCAGGGAGCATAGAAGAGACATAGACCTAAGGCCATCTTATGTCTTTGAAAAGAAAATGAATAAGACCTCAGAATATCCAAGTAAGGGTCAACTTCAGTGTGCTTGTAATGGATGAAATTCCACCAAATATTCTTGCAATATTAGACCAAAATCACATCATCATTATAAACCAACCATTAATGAAACCGTCATATTCTTTATTTGTGCCCTGTTGGCATTTATACAAATAGCCTACCCCTCCTAGAAGTAGAGGTAGGAAAAAAATAAATATATAAATACATGGGTAAAAAAGAAAATAAAAAAATTGAGAGCTATTTTTTCATCCAATTCAATACAACCCCTCATTATTAACTTGCATTTTTCCTCCCCATTTCCTGGCAGAGTCAGTATAATCTGCAAGTGTAAGAGCAAAGTGATAAGCAGTTCACATTCAGGAAGCTACAGGAAGGCGATGCCTTTTATTTAATGTTCTTTGCACAGCAGGTCAAGGCGCCCTGCCAACTGCCCTACATATCACGACATAACACGGTCTCTTGGAAATTTGTGAAATGGGCATAAATTATTGATTAGTGTCCTGGAACACAAATTTCTCCTTTTAATAACACATCTCGACATGAAAATGATTGCATATGGGAATTTGAACGTGTGGCATTTCATGAAAAGAAGTGATGTGTCAGCCCTAAAAATAAGACAAAAAATAAATAAAAAATGGGTTCGGCTGAAGGGTTTTGTACCTAACCTTTGTTTTGTACTTTAAGCTTGTACCCAGGGGCAGCTCTAGAGAATTTTTGATTGGGGCACTGGGCCCCAACTGAGAAAAGGGTGGCACATGAAAATAATTTATGATACCTTTAAGATCTAGATTTAAGGAAATAAAGCCCAATCAGAAGTTTTATCAGTGTTCATTCTCCAGCTGACCTGGCCGATTAACTTTGCACAGTTGTCACATCTGGTTGTTAAACGCTGCAGCCAGATGTGCAGCTGATTACAGCTGTGTATTTTCAACTTGCTATATGGTTCACAACTACCCAAGCATTTTTTTCAGCTTAGATTCCAATTTTTAACTGGTTTAGATATGTCATGTTTCATAGGGTTAGCATAACATAATATTCCATATTACATCATACAGTTAAAATCAAACTTAATTTTATGTATTGATCGTTTTCATTCTTATGTTAGAAATACAATTTGTCCTCTGACATGCTTATGCACCTAGCAACACAAAAGGAACATGTTCTCTGACTATATTATGTGCTGAATTCACTTGTACTTGAGCATCTGAGCTCCATCCAAGTAAAAGGTCAGGTCAGCTCAGGCCCCCCAGATCACCCCTCTGGCCCCGCTCTTGCTTGTACCAGGACACCCAAGTCATTTCTATGTGTACTTAAGTGATACACTTTACTTTTCCTTTATGGGTTTTTTGGATAAGTGTAGGTGTAATTAAGAAACTGATTATTCACTGAAAGCGTCTTTATCAGGCTTATTAAAGCATCAAAACCTGCCTTAAACTGGACACTTAATGTCCTTTTTAATGGCTTAATGGGTGACAAGACTACCTTGGTAACAGGACATTATCATTCTATTTTCTTTTTATGAGACTACACTGTATATTTTAATGTCATGCAAATTCAGCTTGAAAACATGCATAAATATTCACATGCATGTAAACCAAATGAGCTATAAAAAAAAAAATCTGGAAGCAATGGGGGTAGAAACAAAAAACTGGGTGGGAAGAGTGCAACAGAACATCTAGACTTGGAAAAAAAAAACTGGAAAATGAAACAAGTGGGGAAAGTTCTTGATGGTGAAGAACCAGTTCAAATGCATGCATGTAAAACAAAAGAAATAAATCAAGCAAGCAAACAGTCCACACAGCCTAAAATTATCAGTTCTGCTGAGTCATGAATGTAATTAATAGTCCTTTCAGACCTCTGTGAACCAGCATTTTGAGAACTTAGGTGAAAAACCTTTACATTTTTCCTTCAAACCTTAATCCTTTCTGTAGAGGCTCTCTTAAAACCTCTGAAATAAAATATAATCTTTGATCTTGGCTGCAAAACCACTATCAAAACTTGAGATATTGACCCACATAAACTCAGAAAATTAGACCTTGTGAAGACATTTTTTTACTCGTAATGCCAGGCTTTGCAGAAGAGTGAAAGTCCACAACAAAGCCGATTAGTCCGACACAGAAAACAAAAGAAGCCGTGTACTCAGTGAAGATAATAAGGACAGAGGAAATAATCTGACTGCAAAGCTCTGTTGAATTTTTATGTTGGCAATGCATGCACCGTTATACTGTGGTGGGATTTGCTAGGAACAGAGTTTGTCCTACACAGGTTTACAGTTTTTAATGACAAGGCTAAAGTGAAAATGAGTTTGGCATCTAAAATTTCAACAATTTCCTGTAAAGGTTCAATAATATCTATAATCAACAGGTCAAATAAAGTTAATGAATCTAAAACTACAGCAGAAGTCATAGAGGGCATTTAATTTGCAGTAGAACAAGCTGGGGTCTCAGCTCATATGACATTCACTGCCCATCATAGTAACTCAAGTTATTTGGCTCTTTTTTTAAGAAGAAAAGAAGAAAAAAAAAAAAAAAAGACCCATTCGAAACCATTAAATCTCATTTATCCTAAACCTACTAAAGAAGTTCTATAATATGCATGTAGGAGATGTATGGTTTTCATAGAACACCGATGAAAAACTATGGATATTCTAGGAAAGAGTTTTAAGTACTGCTGAAGGTGATCAGGTAAGTAGAAGCAGGTGTGCTGATTGTGAACAAAGAGCAGGTGTGGTGAGTGGCTGACGCTAAGAAAGAACATCACTGGGGATCTCAGGTGGATGATAAACATAAAAAAGGGAAGCACATTACTGAGAGAAAGAATCCTAAAAGCATATGAACCCAACAACCATGAAGTTAGGCTGCTTCTGCCCCGGTGATAGGCTAAATGAAACTATGTAACCCTCAATTTGATGTTATTCTGAAGAATCCTTGAATCAAATATGAATACATTTTCAAGGGCTTTAAAAGAACCAAAAAGGTATTTTTATAGGTATTATTAATGGTAATTTGGAGCTGGTCATGTAAAAAAACAAACTCATGGCTCATTCTCTTCTTGCCATGCTAAACTCATTTTGCATTCATTGAAATTGTTTATGGCTTTATTAAATTTTCCTACTCCATGATTGTAAACTCAAACGGTGATGTTTAATGTGTGCTTTATCACCTCCTTACTGGGGGCCGTAATTTCTAAAATTAGCTTTGTGAAGGAGTAAAGAAGACATGAAACTAGCAGCTCAGACTATAAATTGATAGGGAATATTTTCACTTAGGTTGCAAATCATGTTAGAGGATAAGTCTATTGACTGGTAATGCTTTTAAACCACAGGAGTCCTCCCCAGCTGGCTAACAGATAAAAAGGGATCCAATTTTAAGCCACATCTGAGGCTACGTCTTTACGTGCATATATTAAATGGACGTTTCACAAACAACCAGTTTGATCATTGCGGTCTGAAGCAGCGGACAAAAGCTGGATGAAGCATTCGTCTGACAGGCTTTATAACCTTCCAGTTTTCAAGCCCTCTTCTCATTCCTCTGATCAAACACCTAAAACCTTGAAAGATAAACTGACTTTTAATAAATTGGCTAAAAGGAAAAGAAGAGATAGATGTGGGAAGTAATAGAATAAATGAAAAAAGGCTTAAGGCTTATTAGTTCCACCAGTTCATAGTTTCCCCTCTCATACCTGCACTCTTGTATCCTTTGCATCTTAAACAGGGCTCGTTTCTTGAGGCTAAAATGTCGGTGTTGCTTGATCATGCAGGCAAAAATCTCACACATGCACACAATCATGCAATGTAAACTACGTGTGTCTTGCAGCAGGAATTCTGTGCACTGTTTTTGCAGGATGGAGAAAGAAAAGAAGGTTTGAAAGTTAGGAGAGGGAAGTTAGATGTTTTTGGTTTGTGTGTATGTGTGTGAGAGAGTGTATGTGTGTGGATACACCAGCCTGACCAAGGATGAAAAGACAGACAGGCGAGGGATGGAAATGGAGTAAAAAAGGCAAGAGAGAGGAACTGAAAGAGACAGAAAAAAGTCAGCACTGGGAAAAGGTTGAGAGAAAGACCATTTGATAAAGTTTCCACCTTGAGTGTGGCCGGAATGCCAATAACTCCATTATGTGACTAGGGTGCATGTCAAGGACACTAGCGTCACATAAGGGAGCTACAGCGCCAAACCTTTATCAGGAAAGGACAAAGAGAGAGGGGGAGGATGTGACATTAATTGCAGATTACTCTGTAGACTTCTCTTTTTGCATGCATTACTTTCCCATCGAAGACAGCTTAGTTAGACATCTCCTTAATTCATAATTTGCCTTCATACATTTTAGTGTGTTAAAAAAAAATGAACAAGACATTAGAGCAGCTTGCGTCGACTTAGATTGACTTCCCATCATGCATGAAAATGGAGATCAGTCTTTTATAAATTAAAGAAATGTAACTGTGAAGAAAGAGCATGTGAAAAAGAAATGTAAATACACATGTCAAACGGGGCTAATTAACACAGCAAAGTATGCCGAACTTCTCTAGAGGGATCTTACCGATCAGGAGGCAAGAACTCCACAAAAAAGCTCAGTGCTATGTGTATTTACTAGTAGTGGGTGTTTGTTTAGGGATACACAATCCTCTCCTGTGTTAACATTCTGCCTTTAGTGCTAAACAAGCCAGTACATAATTACAAACTCTGAAATCCAGATGGTGAACAGAGGAAGCATTTTTAATTTCTCAAAGATCACAACACCATTTTACCCTAATTTGCTCTGGGGATTTGAAGAATAAAACTGGCCTAGTTGCACCTTTTTTGAAAAAATAAAATGTGTGTATATACATATACGTATGTATATATAAAAAAAAAAATCAGCTTAAAGCAGAAAGCATTCATAATAATCTTTCCTCTTTGTTTCCTTCTTAGCTAAATCAAAAACTGTGCTTCTGACCAACAGCAGATCCAGTTTAGTGTAATAATTCTGGGTTTTGAGCATTTGTAGGTACAATAAGTGGTTAATAATGGAACCAAACTGTGTGAACCTGGAAAAAAGGCAGTATGCAGAGCTAACAGTTCATCTCTGTTGTGGGCCATAAAACACAGCTCAGATGTGCGGCCACTGCACATCTGTCCTTTAGCAATGAAATAGAGAGCCAATAAAATCTGATATTAAAGTGGTGAGGGAAGGATTTATTTATAGCAGTCCAGGATGATTTCTTCTTTTTTTTTCAGAAAAAGGTACAGAGCTGTGATTAATCTTCGATACTGTGATTTTAACATGACATCTAGGTCCAGTGTGGCACTGCCCCTGCTGATCTGCCTGTTTAAGACGAGTATAAGTCTCTTTATGTTGTGCTCATGTCTCCTTAAAAAAATTGGTTTTAAGACAGCACTGGAAAATATATAAAAATCTCAAAAATACAATAAAACTTTAGAAAGTGCAGCAGCAAAACAAATAGGTTTCTCATCAGAAAACAAAATACCTTAGCAGATAACACAAAACACATTTCTCTTTTTTGTGCAGTGTTGTGGTTCTTATTTCTTTCCCGCCTTGTTCTTTAGTTTTTCAGCTTTTGGCTGCCATAGTGTCAGAACCCAGTTTTCTGGCTTTAGATCTGAGTCACAACCTCAAATTTGACTATTTCTGTACAGAAATCTTCAAACTGAACAGCATGGACCATTTGTGTGTCTCCCATAGAACAACCACTATTCACAAAAATCCTACACAAAATTTCTCACAAATAGTACGGATAGAGGATTACTCAAAACAACCCGGTGCTTCAAGTACGATCAATATCATTCATCTGAGTCTCTCCATCTTGTCTCTCCTGCATGGTTGCTCAGTCCTCATCCCTCTATTAATTCCTGATTACAAATAAAAGTCACCATGTGCGATCCATCTGTTGTTGGGCAAACATCAAATGAGTGATATCTGCCAAATTCATTTGGCGAGACATCACCTTCAGCTGAGAGGGTGAACAAGCAGCTTTTGTAGCAGATGCTCTCCACAAGTCAAGCCTCCGTTCTTCGTACCTCACACTTCCATTCCTGCACATCTGCTTTGTCTGGTCCTCTTCCAGCCTCCACCTTCTATCTTACGGTTTATCCTCCCCTTGCTTTACTAAACCCATTTGCTCAAGTACACACACATGTTCTTACACACATGCCATCTCTCTTTCACTCTTACATAAAGGCTGCAGTAAAACTATAAAGGAAAAAAAAGGCTGCAATGATAATCCAGCATCCTCCCTGGAGGTGATATCTGCATTTCATAGGGTTATGAATAATTGAGATATCACTCCTCTGTCCACATGTGTAAAATCTGCCATGCAGCTAGCTGAAAAATTCTCTTCCTAAAGGATAATAGGCAGGGAAATATATTTTGAAAACAATGATACATGGAAACCAATGAGATGTCAAGGCAATTTTCCAAATGCACGAGCATGGAAATACCTCATTGCTCACCAATACAGATGTTCACATAGGCTCATATGTCAAACACATAGCCTGTAGTTGCAGGTGAGCTAGTGTCGGAGTAGTTCCTTCTCCTTTATATGAGTTTTAAAGAAAGATGAGATCTGCAATGTTTTAAGTTGAGGTGGTTGTGAAATAGTGAGAACTGTTGACTGCATATTTAATGTACGTCTAAATTAAAAAAAAGTTTATGTGATGCCAAAAAGTTCAGCCCATTCTGTAAAATGAGTTCCTTAAAACTACTTTGTAGTTTAAAATTTAGTGGGAAATGAAAAGGTTCATATGAGATTTGCGGTCAGATTACTTCTACATGCATGGGGGAGGAGCAGTATCAACAGTGGAAAGCTTTATGGTCCCTATAAGAGGTATTGTGCAATAATTGTGCTAGTAAATCAGCATGTAGAGCATGAGAGTAAAAAGAAATGCATACCTTTTGGCCAAGTCCAACATAAACATAAACGAGTACATTTAACCGAAAGTTCAATGTGTTTGGTGTCATGTTATAGAGGCGTGGAGATTATCGGCGTGTGTTTCCATTTGGGAGGTGGCAGGCTCTGATCTAGAATGCATTGGGTATGAAAAGGAGCTGAAAAAAAAATACAGTGTGAAACTGTTGAGGATCTGACATCAACATAACCTAATTTTTTCTTGTTTAGTCAGACAAAATAACGCATATCTCTGCACCACCTGTCTCCCCATATTTGCTACCATTCATATTAAAGTGCATAAGACTAGCAGCCAAAACAATAGATAAAAGAATACTATTGCACTGACTGGCTCCAGATCTTTAAATCTGCCATTAACACAAAGTTATGTAACAGGTTAGCAAGCATCATCAATCTTCTGCTGATGTGTTTGCGTGTGAACAACAACTGGAAAAAGCCTGAACCAAACAAAGTGTCCAGATTTTCTCTCTGTTTTCATGGTTGTAAATGACCCAGCGTCAGATCACTCCTTAATTTCCTATCATTCTTTTTCTCCCTTTCATATGTTGCAGAAACCCTGACAAGGGCCTTCAGTTCCTGATCTCACGCGGCTTCATCCCAGACACGCCCATCGGTGTAGCCCACTTCCTGCTACAGAGGAAGGGTCTGAGCCGACAGATGATTGGAGAATTCCTCGGAAACAGCAAAAAGCCCTTCAACAGAGATGTGCTAGAGTGAGTGGGATGCATGATTGCTTGTGATTTCCTGAAATCGTTGTAGGTGAATCTCTTTGGTAATCCCTCTCATTTCAGGGAAAGCAGGGGTCAACCCCAAGACTGGATTCAACAGGGGGGTTTTGGCACATGGCAAATCCTCACAGTTATTAGTCACAACCTCTGCACAGGTTTCACATGTATACCCTGTTAATTACAGCTTAGGCTTTAAATGTAGAAGTTATACTTATATTCATATCCAGCCTGCAGAAAGATTTCATTATATTTTTCATTCCAGTAAACATATTGAGCACAAGCTCGAATTAAGGGCCTTTTCTTTATACTGTACTACAACCCAAATCAGAATAAATTGGAAAAGGTATACAAATAGAAATCAATCAATCAATCAATCAATCAATCAATCAATCAATCAATCTATCTATCTATCTATCTATCTATCTATCTATCT
>JBBBVU010000025.1:16863432-16877716 GCA_037177055.1 Atherinosoma microstoma
CTTCAACACACCTGACTCAAATTAAAAGGATACAACAGCCTATGAAGCTCTGCACAATTACTCACTAATTTGAGTCAAGTGTGTTGGAGCAGAGATACATTGAAAACCTGCAGGATTCCGGCCCTCGAGGACCGGAGCTTGACACCCCTGCCATAGGAGTTCGAGGCATTGATTCCCTCAACTTCACAAACGCGGTTGCATCTCAGATTTTCTTTGCGATGGAATGGAAGTCCTTCAAATGTTTGTCCAGCCAGACTAAATTTTTTGCGATTGCATATTGGGCAGAACAAGTTCCCTGTGTTCTGACCATTTCCATAGTGGAGCAGGAATAAAAACTCCTGCCTGTTTGGAATGGTGTGGTCCTTTTTGAGGTGTTGGTTTAAAGCAAATGCCACAGACCATCTGACTCATCCTACTCAAAGTTCTTCGTCAACGTGCACATGTGGTCGAAGTTGCTGGAGAAGAAATCAGCTCTCGAAAAAGGTCTCTAAAACATCTTGGTAGTCCTATAGATCAAGCATTAATGCAGAAGCACACTTTAGTTAGCTGCAAAAGTTAGCCTCCAGCATCAGTGCTTCACCTTCCTGCTCAGAACAACAAAGAATTGCATGCTGAATTTGTGACAAACAAAACTCCCCTCATGAATTAAAAATAACTTTACCCACTTAGAGCTTAATTGACAGATAACAGAAGAACATATGACAAAAGAAACACCACATCCACACACAATTAGATACTTATGATCACCCATAGGCATCATTTAAAAGGTATCTTAAGCAGGAAGTGGTAAATAAATAAAATGAGCTCCGATGCTAACTCATGCATTAGTGAGTCAAATAGATGCGGGCACAAGCTTTGACATGGCCTGCTTAGTTTTAAATGTCAGTATCTTGTATCTATAGCCTGAAGGTAAATACTTGCAGCCTGATGGTTGCGTATTTAGTGTGTGTGGGGGGGTAGCGTCTGAGGCTATTTTTATACCTTTCATTTTAGCCCATCTGTTTTAAATGCTGCTTAATTGTTCTTGTTCCAGTCTAATGATCTCCTGCTGATTTCCATTATCATATTCAAAGGGTTAAGGTGAATGTTAGAGCACCCAAAAAAAGCTGTTATATGTGATGGTTCAATAAAAAAACAGTAGAAAAACTAATTATAGCTGCAGCATTTCAACACCCGTGCTAGCTTGGCATATTTAGGTTAATATAGGCCTATGAGGTATACCCTTTAGAAATACTTAAAGCATTAATCTAGATAGTTTATATTGCTGATCCAAATATTGTAGGGTAAAGTGTTTCTAGCATTAGCTCTGCCAGAAAAAGTAATGTCTCATGTGTGGTCAGTCATGTCTGCAAAATAAAGCGATCCTGAAGCACCTGATAGTTGCATTTTATACGTTTTATCGCTTCTGAGGGAGGTTAATCCATCCACAGAGAGCCATGAGCTGTCTACATGAGGGAAAGACAAATAATCCTTCTACAGAACAATCATTTCTACAAACAGAGAAAACAGAAAGTTGAGGTCATTCACACCTAACTTGCAGGGAAATAACTCTGACAAAGCAAATATACTCTAACAAGGACTTAATTAGCAAAACTAAATATGTTTGATAGATAACCGAGATCACCAAAGCAAATAAAAAACATTAAAGAGTTCCTATGGATATTGTGTGCATACATAATGCGTCTATTTTAATAGACAGGCTATGTTTGATTTGTGAAACGTCCATGCTGGAGTCTTTTTAGCAAAACAAAACAAATGGTTCGTGCATTAACATATGACTAGAAAAAAAAGCAACGAGCGGAATGTAAGCCATTGTAACGGAGTAGAAGTAGCGCTTCTTCTTCATAGAGATACTTTAGTAAGAGTAAAAAGTATGTTGTATTAAAATTACTGAGTAAATATAATGGAGTAAATATACTGTAATGCGTTACTACCCACCTCTGTACATGACTAAGGTACTTTCACACCCCAACATGCTTTTTAGTGCAGAGTTTTGTTCTTTAAATAGTCCATTTCTGATAATAAAATCCTGTCTGTTGGAATCAAAGAGGAATTAGCTCTCTGAGGTCAGGGGGTTTTGAAATGTTTGGCTTCAGCTAAATATGAGAGAGGTTCAGTGTCTTTTAGATCTGCATTCAAGGAGATCATCATTTATCACCAAACTTTGCATTTAATTTGTTCCTTAAATTTCAAACATCTTTTTAAAGAGTTCTTTTTTAATCTTACTAAGCTTGAGATAGCTCAATTAGCTATGTGCCATCTGTTATGTTGGATGCCAAACTAGAAATCAATCTGCGGAAATTCAGAAGAAAATAAAAAAAAGAAAGAGCTCAGTGGATCAAATTCAAATATTCTAAAGCATCTGACAATTTTGTCCTTGGTTTCTGGAGAGGAAAGAGAAAACCTTAACAGTTGTAGCCAATAGAGAATTGCTCATCAGACATGTGACGGTCACCTTTACCTTTTTATGTGCAAATTAAAAATATTGTTTTGTAAAAAAAGAAAGAGAAAAAAAAAGCAAACCAGGAGCTGGATATGAATGCACCATCTTGTTGATTAAACAAAATAACACATTCTGTTTTCTTATCATCCCTCTACTATGAGTTTCTTAGCATCCATTCATAAAATCTGGAAATATGTTTACAATTAACACAGCCAAATCTCAGTATTGGATGCCCGTGATCTTCAAACTCCCAGGCAGGGCTGTATTAAAAACACGAGTGATGGAAATCACTGCATGAGGTCATGAACACTTCCAGAAATTCTTTCTTATGAACAAAGTTCAGGTCAAATCTCTATCATGTAAAGAAGATGCCAAATGTTAGCATGATCCAGAAATGATGCCTTCTTCTTTGACCAAAGCTCATTTGAAATGACCTGAGGTAAAGTGGAAAACCCTCATGTGGTCAGACCAATTAATGTGTTATTTCATTGTTTTTTGTTTTTTTTTAAATCATATACTCTACAGCCTCCAAATTAAATTGGAAAAAGACCTTCCAGCTTGTTCTATGCACATTATAGGGTTTTTTATAGCCAATGGAACTGGCAACTTCCGCATCCGGTTAAAGGCACCTTCAATGTAGGAAAATATTTAGACATTTTGGAGCAACATCTGCTCCTATCCAGACAACGTAATTCTCAGGAAAGGCCTTGCATATTTCAGCAAGCCAATGCTAACCACATCCTCTCACCGACTGAAATCATTTGGTGCAAAAATTAAAACACAAAATATGACGCAGCAATGGGAATCTGTCAGACAAGAATGGGAATTGGGATTCTGTACAAAAGGGGAGATGTCCAAACTGCCGTATATAAGCAAAAATACATAAACTTTTTCAATCCACTTTATCTTTTCCTTCTTTACAATCATAAACCAATCCCTTTCTGAATTTGGCAGGCGGCATGTAATTTCTTTTCACAATTTTCAAAGGGCGACAATCTGCAGTGCAGCTGCGGCACTGTGAGTTAATGCTAACTGTTCGTCGTAACCCCTCTGGAATAACAACCACCTGTCACCGTTGTCAAGGTGCCCATTGAGGAGAAAAACTGCTGCATTGTCATAGTAAGTGAGCAGAGAGGTTGGCATGGGTAATATTTGGACATCAGGCTGGCTCTGCGTGTTATCAGGAACAAGGAGAGAGGAAGGGGGGATGAGCCACAAACTGGGATAGAAGGAAGCAAGGGGGGGGGGAAGAGGGTGGATGGTTTATAAATAACTAGCGTTGCATAACTGCTACTGCCTCTCTGTGCCTGCCTCCCCAGCTCCTGGGCTTTGAAATGTCTCAAAACACACACACACACACACACACACACACACACACACACACACACACACACACATACATAAGGGAGAAAGAGAGAAATCTCAAAAGGAAGCACATGGGATTTGAAGCAGCAGCAGCTAAAAAGAGCGAGGGAGAAAAATGAAAGTCAGCCAGCAGCCTCGGTATCTGCTGCGTCAGTGTACTAATGTATGAGCAAATACGAACCAGCTTCCAATGCTGCAAATATATTCATTTCTATTTTTATTTTCGCACAACGGCATGCGGTCCAGATATTTTCCGACCCTAATCTCATAATGACTGGTGGATCTTCAGCAGTCTGTAAGAAAATGAATGAAAAATGACAAATTTCAGGACTGACCTATTCACTGAGAAGTGCCTTGTGCCCCCTCCATCTTTGTATTTCTTTTTAGTGAGTCATTTTCAATGACTTGAAAAAAAAAAAAAAGAGGAAGAGAAATTTCTCACCACATGGGACAACGAAAACCAGCTTGTTGGTTGAGATGTGAATACTGTGCACCCTGTGATTATCATACTAAAACAAAAGTAAAAAAAAAGATGTCATAATATACACCACTGCACACATGCAAGCTTTACATTTACTCATAAATAGCCTTCCAAGGTTTGAGCTGTGCTACAAAGCAGATTAAAAACTAAGGGGAAAGGTATGAAACTATGTATGCATACCAATATGTATGTCTTAAGTCAATCTGGGAGATATTAGATTCTAATCATATGGCTCAGTGGGCCTGCAAAACATTGTACAGCATCAATGGAGAAATGATGACTGATTAAAATAATGATTACAGATTACACTCCAGTGCAAAAAAGCCCAGAAGCCCTTCTTTTGCATTCATATTTCCCTCCTTGTGTGACTGCTTTGGTTGCTCACACACAGTAAATGTTCTGTACTCCCCTCATCTTCTCACCAGGAATTATCCACACATTGACTCTCAACACAGGGACCCAAGAGGTCAGGGGAATCCAGGAAATATTATAAAAATTCCAGAAAGTGACTCAAAATGAGATGAAAGAAAAACATGACAAAGAAAGCTAAGATACCCTGAATATGGAAGACTTTAAAAGCTTACAGAAGCAGTGCTAAACTTTGACATATTTTTCAAAGAGGAGCCTCAAACAACGGCTAATTCGGAATCCGTATTGCATTCTACTTGTACTCTGAGCTCTCTCCAGCCAGTAAAAGTCAGTCTGATGCCGACACTTGTCTTATCTCTTCCCATCCTCAGGATGCTCCGCCTCGGTATCTATGCTGAGGGTGTGTTACATGATCTGGGCCTGTAATTAGGCATTTAATCTTTTCCCTGTAGACATATTCTATCGATGGCTACTTTGTGCCTTTGTACATGAGTATGCCTGTATGTATGTTTGAGAAAGAAATGTTTAGCTTTTTTTGGGGGTGGGGAACTACACCAAATTGAGCATGCTCTGACTGTTATAGTTCAAGAAAAAAATGGCTCTTGGTGTGGAATTTCCTGTTTTGAAATTAATATCTCTGCTCATCATGTTTAGAAAACCAGCAGCTAAGTTTAAAGATATTGGTGAGACACCCTGGTCTGATGCAAATGAGCAAAGAAGATGGAACCTCGCTCTGGAAAGCGTTTAATTTTCATAGATAAATTCCTTTGTTTAGTGTTGTTTTGTTTTTTCACCCAGCACCCCCTTTTCTGTGTAATGCATGGCGCATAAATGGATGCTGTTGAAGAAATGTGTTCACACCGAGAGACAGTGTTTCAGCAGAGAGGGCCTAACCTCACCTACTGTGAAATTCATTTGCTGCTGAGGGGCAGTTGACAGCGTCAGATGAAGCCACGGGCTAAATTAAAGCCATAACTCTCATTCCAGCATGACACTCTGATGCTCTGCTGGTGTAATGATTTTTATGAGTATGTGGTATGCAAACTCAGAGAGAAGCCTTCAGTTTGTGGTCATAACACATTCTTGTTTTTTGCTTCATCTTCTTCTTTATATTTGCAACTAACATGTCATCCCCTTTAACAACCCTTGCATTTTTAAAAGTCTTCCTCTACACTGTGATGGTTTATCCACCTCCTGTTTTACCTTATCCATCCATCTCTCAATTCTACTGTTTTCCCCCCTGAAGTGACTATTTTTTTGTGTTGATTATACCCGCAGCCAGCGCTACTGCATGTGTAACCCCGACGTGGTGCAGCAGTTTCACAATCCAGATACCATCTTTATCCTGGCCTTCGCCATCATTCTGCTCAACACCGACATGTACAGTCCCAACATCAAGCCGGACCGTAAGATGTTGCTGGAGGACTTCATACGTAATCTACGAGGTGAGAGTCACAGCATCATACAGAAGCTGTTTACAAAAAGGCAAATTAACCAAGTTAAAAATAACAGTAATTAGTTGACATAATCCTAAATAGGGTCAAGGTGTTGAGCTGGATTTTACATATCATGGGTGGGTTGCATAACTCCTAATCCCAAGATCAACCACACAAAACACTGAATCTCTCCCACTTATGTGTCTTTAACCATAAAACTAAATCCCTTCAGCTCTAACAGTGTTAGGCTCTCAGAGAGGAAGGCTAATCAAAATGTTTACATAAGTAAATATTAGTAAATGCATCACCCCATTATGATAATAATAATAATGACAAGTTTTTAGACTAAACTGTGGTAAAACATCGATTATAGACATCCTAATAGACTGATTTATGGTTTGGGAAGGTATTAAGTGAGTTAAAATACATTATCATTAGCAGATTTGTGTGTGAGGATGTTGGACTAAAGTCTAATAAAATTTCTATTGATCTACAAGAAAATCCTAAAGTGAATTAAGTCTGATAACTAGAACATGTTACAAGAGCGATCACATGAGCTTGGCTGTTTTCTGCCAGTAATCGGTAGACATAACCAAAACTCGATGATATAAATTAACATCATGCATGTAGATGAAAGTAATTCTGAGGTTGTCCCACTAATTATTTCTATATATGACCCAGTTTATAGGTTTTGTTTATGACTTCTTCATTGAAGTTTTAATTTTGACTTAATTGTTGCCTATTACACCATTTGTTAATGACACTACGCAGCTATGTATTCACTAAAAACCAATTAATGGAAACAAGCCTGGTTTGCAGCAACATTTAAAAAGTTGCATTATATTTATTTCATAGCTGCTGTTTCACTGCAGGGGTCACTACAGTTTGGCTGTTGAACAGCAAAGTTTGGCTCGTGCAATAAATCTTATACCATTGGAGAGCCTGTATATTCCCTTTTAAATTGAGCCATATTTGTAAAGGAAATACATCTGGAATTAGCAGCAGGGTTGAGTATGTGGGTTGTGCCCATGAAAACTTGCCAAATCTTTTCTGCCAACAGTTTAGATAAGATGATTCAAAAGAAACAAGAAATATTGACGATATAACAAATGATTAGTTTAACAAACATGGGCCTCAGTTGCGTGTGGAAGAACCACACACAGCCAAAACAGCCTGCACCTCCTCCTCATGCTGGTCAACCAGCTTGGTTTCACACTGCTGTGAGATGGCATCCCATTCTTCAATCAGCATTTCTTGCTAGTCAGCCAGTGAGGTTGTGTTGGTCACTCCAGCATTGACGTCACGCCAACGCTGATCCCACAGATGTTCCACTGGGTTGGGGTCAGGACTGCAAGCAAGCCATTTTATCTTCTACACGTCCAAATTCTGCAGGTGGTCTCTGATAAAACCCCACACTGTGGATGCCAGCATGGGCATCTTGGAGGTTAGAGTTCCATGTGGGATTCCCTCGGATTGCAGGATATCCTTCTAGTGATGACAAGACCCGTTCTAGCCCCACATCATCACACTGCCTCCACTAAAAAATTGTTACCTTACAAAATAGACAAATTCCTAATGTATTGTGCCAAGTTATCCGATTATGTACATAATTAAACAGAGGTTGCAGAGGGATTGAAATATAAAAAGGTCTTTTTGTACATGATTCACATTCAAGGTCAGTGGTTCATCGTAGGTTTTGGCTTCGAAGTAAAGCCCAAAGAAACAGTGAGGTATACAATCTGAACAACAACTGTTAAAAACGAGGGCGAATAATACACAAAGTGGAAAAAAAAGGGAATTGTGACAGATTATGACCTGACTGAATAGTAACAGAAAGGTGGGATTTTAATTGAAAAAAATTACAATGGGAACCAGACAAAATACAAAAATATTCAATACAGTAAATAAGGTAATATCCAAGTGTAAGAAGTTTGAATTTTAACTGATGAAAGATTACAAAAAAGGTAGAGGAATGGTAGAAATACCTCTAAATCCTCCCTAAATTTCTCTTCCTTCCCTACAACTCCTTTTGTGGACTCTTGCTGTGAACAAATTTACCAGCAAATCCCCAGATGAATCAGCAGAAGGGAACGTCCAACGTTCTTTGAATCTGCATTCAATCAAACCAGCCGGCATAAATTTAGGGGGGATAAAGATAAGGTTATATTTCTCTCCCCGAGAGGCTTGCTTTACACATTCACTCACGACGACACAGGCAGAAAACACCTGTAAATCTTGTCTCCGGTACGGAGACAGATGCTCATTTGCTGAGCGTTAAGAAGAGACACGAGCCTCACGGTTCTGCTCACCCTCTGCGTGATCAATCAGGGATAGCTGAGGTCGATGCAGAACAACTTTATTAGATTCATCCAGACTGTTCCTTACAATTAGATTAAGTTGGAAAATCAATTTCAGCATCTTATGCAAATTAAAGTATGCCACTTTCTTTTGGCTTCTCTATTCTTCTTCTGCTTGTTTTTCTCTCTCCATCCATTCTCTCACCTTAATTTCGTCATACTGTTTATTCATGTATAGGCTATCTCTCGATTTGTATCTTGTTTTTATTTCCTCTTTTGGTCCTCCGTTGTCTGTCTTACACACATGGATAGAATAGTTCTCTCAGTTAATTGGCTAAGGTGAAATGCAATTAGGTAACAAAAACCAATAGGCCTAATAATGAAGAACCATATGACATTCATTAAGTCAATTAAAACAGACTGACAGGTCTTTTCCTTAATGAGGCAACATAATTTAAAAGAGCTTCCACAATGAATTCATCCTGTGTTACTCATTGAATAATTCTACCATCTTTGAAAATCAATTAAAGGACCTAATAACAGAGGGGATGGTCCCAGGGTAATTTCACTTCCTATGTGAAGTTCTCAATGTGTTTATCAGTAGACATAGGTCTGGTTTATACTTAAAAATGATGAAAACAAGTGGAGACAGAGTGTTTATGGATACCCAGATGGTACACTCAGAGAGGAAAAAAGTAGAATGTGTCATCATCTTGGCCTTTGCAGCAGAAGAGGGCAGCCATTAACAAGTAGCTAGCATTACCGTTAGCTATGCTACTACTAGCTAAGCTTTTTTTTTGCAGATGTTTTATAAAGCAATGGCTTGACATATGTTGTGATGCCTTTGTGTCTTTATTGTTTATCCTTTTGAATTTAAAAGCTTTAAGATTAAGAAAAATGGCTGCTATAGTACACACAATTATAAATGTTGCAACTCTCAATTTTGGAAATTGAAGTTGAAGCCAGTGGAATGGTTTGCTTAGATGCTGTATTCTTGATAACGGTATCATATTTGGTACAGAACCTGAATTCTAACCTCTTGATTAAACTATAGTATTAGCCTCCAAAATTATATTTCAGTCCATTTGTAGTCCTGACTAAATATGATTACCTGCATTACCACATTGCTGAATGTAAATGGAATCAATATAATTTGTTTAGTTTAATGAATTTTAGCAAGGTCTATCTTTTTCCCCCTTATTTCTTTCACCATCTATTCTCTTTTGGATTTTACCAAGCAAAAAAAAAAACTATCTTAACACAGCAAAACAAAGGTGGTAAAAGAGCATTTTTTTACGAAATAGTGCTCCCATCACAGCATTCAACGTGGCATACCTTCTCATTCTCTATATTTGCAAAACTTTCTGTTTGATAAGAGATTTTAAAGAGTCTACTGTTGAAGTTTTTGAGACCTAGACACAGAAATACTGCTAATGTCAGCACTGTTATGCTAACAAATAGCCATGCTACCATGCTGATATGGAAAGTATGACGGTAATGGTTTATCTTAGTGTTGCATGTTAAGTGTGTTTGCTAACATTGATTATAAGCAATTCAGATATTGAGAATGTAATCAGGTTTTACTGGGAATTGGGTCAAGTAATCTGGGACATTTTCTTTGGGAAAGGGCAGGCACAAAAAAAAAATAGCTGGCATGTAATTAGATGAACCTGTCTATCACGATTTGTCACATTAGCTTCAACTGATTACATTAATGGAGTGAAGTTAGTTTGCAAATCAAACTTTTGCAGTAGTCAGCCGGGAAAAGAGCAAAGACCTAATTTCCACTGACTCATTCTCTGCTTTTCTTTTAGTAATTTCAGCAGAATCTGTATTAATTTCTTTAACTCTTGTCTCAACTCAAACATTGCTGCCTCTACAGGATGTTTGGGGTCCAAAACAGCTTTAGCTTTAATTATTTAGAAATAATTGTTCAGACATTTCCAAATTACAAATATGTTGGGAGAAGAAGGAAGATGTGGATATTTCATCTAGGTAAAGTAGCCAAATTATATGATAACATATCTGGTCATTTTATTCAGTTAACATTTAACTAAAAATCGAAGTGGATAGAAGTTTTGGAAAAGTAAACATTGTCATGACAAATGAATAAAGAAAACATTAAAGCAGTGTATTTCCAACATGTGTAAGGAACAAATAGAACATTCAGCAAGAAAAGCGCTACTACCTATTAATCTGACACTTGGCACACATTTCCCTGTGGTCATCTCCTCTTCTCCCCTGATACCATAATGTGCAGTGATGTCTGGGCGGTGTCCCGCGGTGCCTCACTGACACCGCCATCACTTGTGGCAGCTTCATTTTTTTCAAGACACTTCCTGCCCCTCTGAAAACTTAATGTGCCACATAGCACAGTACAGCTGGGTCGATATAATGGGGAGCAACTCGAGGACAACCTTTCAGCCTAATGGCATACAGCTTTACCTGCATCAAACCTCCCTGACTTTGAGCTGCACTGTGTTCCTGACAGAAAATCCTCCAAGAGCGAGGTCTTTTTAACCTTTCACTTGCCAATTAACCTCCTGCACACTGCCTTCAGTCGTTACTTAATGCAGACAGGAGAAGACAGAAAGTCAAAGAAGGGGACACAAGAGGAGCTTACTTTGTGAAACTTCCTTTTTGTGCTTTGGGAATACAGCATAATGTATTTGGATTTTTCTCAACTTATTTGTGTATACGACATGGTCACATTCCCAGCTTTAGACACACACTTGGGCTCAGCTACAACTGTTAAAACAGCTGTCGCCATATATTCCTCCAGATTGAAAAGGCTGTCTGGTAAAATCTAAAGTAAGCTCCCTATGATGGTTTTATGCTTGTGACTAATCTTCCTGTTTGTGTCTTAGGCGTGGATGATGGAGCAGACATCCCCAGAGACATGGTGGTGGGCATCTATGAAAGAATACAACTGAGAGAGTTGCGCTCCAACGAAGACCATGTCACCTACGTCTCCAAGGTTGAGCAGTCCATCGTAGGCATGAAAACAGTAAGGACACACACAGGAAAATATCCTCACACAAACATTATAATTAAAAATTTTCTACCAAACAAACATACTGTTATCTAGTTTTAAAGGCAGACATACACGTTCGTTAACCTCATGCCAAATAACTCATTATTCAAGCCCTTATCTCTACCACCTAGAACATTTATTAGTCATTAGATATCTCATCTACAGCTCAATCATTACTTCAGGTCATTACTCCAGCTATGGAAAACTAATTAACATGTCAATTTATAGTCATATCAATTCACATGTTAAGTGGTTAAGTCATTAACCACTGCTATCATTAGAGTATTTTTAACAGTTTATAACAACAATATATACTTCGTTGGGTCCAATTTATTCCAGTTGCGTTCAAATCTGCTTTGCTGCAAGTTTGAATAATAAAAACTTTTGAAATGCTCAAGCAACAAACAAAACTAACCCTTAACTCTCCTGTCCACAGCATGCAGAGACTCTGCATGAACAGTTTAAAGTGATGCCTATTTTTGCCTCTTCCTCTATTCTCCTGCAGGGTTGTGAAGCCAGTGGCGAGCACAGTACTGATGACTTTTTGTCTGAAAGCTGAGCCTTAAACAAGTGCAACTTCATAAAAACATAGCCTTCCAGCAAATATGTTTTAATAGTCAAACAGCAAGAAGGCCTGCAGTAACTAAGCATCTACCCCCCACTATTCTGTGTCAGCTGTGATGGGGAAGAACATTACATTTGAAATAGCATTTCTTTCAGTACAGATTTTGTGTGTATCCCTGAATACAGGATAAGTTATCAACTTTTGGGCCAGGAACTGACACAAAGGTGATTTTTCTAGCACGAATATCATATATCGATTCTTAGACATGAATGAATGAATGAATGAATTATACATTATTGATCCCCGATGGGAAATTGCATCAGTTTAACTTTGAGTTTTTGACCATGTCAGTACTGAGAATACAGAGCTAGCATCTTTTCTCAGTGTTTGACATTGTGCCATGAAGCTGTAATGACTTCTTCAAAGACTTCCAATTTTCCAAGTCAATGTACCATTAAAATGATTTTCAATCTGTTATTTTAATGGAAAGTTGCATAAAGGTTAAGAACAGTGTTAAGTGTATGGGGTATTAAAGTTCTGGGCTGCATTAGAAGCAGTGGCCTTTTCATTATGGAAAGAAAGAAGCTGCTGTACTGTTATATATTTAATCAACACCTCATGTGCATTTAAAAATCTACACCCATGAAACAAATACAGTGTGTATACATTAGTTTTTTTTTTCCATTTTTTACTTGAAGAGCAAACTGATGTTGAACCAAACAGTCATGTTTTTAGCTAAAATATAGCCTTAAATATGGAGAGTTTCTTGTAACTGAAAAGTATTTAGCTTTATAAATGACTGCTTTCACTGATCCATGGGAGGATGTATTGTCTATGTTCACTCATAACACCAAAGGGCTTCGGGGAAAAATATGCTTCAATTTTTCAGGGAGTTATTTTATAATTTTCTCAGTGCACAGGGTGTCCAAAAGCCATTATATATGAATTATATACAAGTTTTACAGAGGTTTTTTCCCTGATATATCCCTGGCTATTCAGCCGTGTAAAGAATATATACGATTCCAAATATATGAACTTATACCCTCATAACTGCATTGAGATAAAGACAGATTTGATGAAACAAAATTCTTGAAATTACTTCAGTCACTTTGAGATTTAGCTTCTATTGAGGGAAAATAGCTGGCAGAGTGACAAAAAACCTCCAGCACCAATAGTTACATTCAAATATAAATGAATGTGACTATAAATTCACATGTTAATTAGTTTTAAAATGTAATCTCACATACATCCCAACTTTTGAAAGACGTTGAAAGGATTGTGCTCTTTTTTTTGGCCTTTAGCCTATGCTTTAAGTGTCTCTCAGTGATAAATGAGTAACCATATGATGACAGAGGGAGTGCTGTCACAGCCAAACAATGATGGATTGTTGTGGCAGGAAGTAACTATTTCTGACAAATGAGTGTTTTCTGCCATAAAAAAAAAAACTTAAAGTTTCTTGCATCCTCAACAGGAGTCAGCATCCTGAATTTTGTCCTTCTTATCTAGAAGAAGTTGCACATATGAAATTAAATTTTCTTTATAATTGTCTTTTATTTTATTTCACGTCTAATTGCTTTCCACCTCGGACACATTTCTTTATATATATTCATCAACAAATACAACTCATGTCAAATAGTCAAATGGTGGTCAGACTGTATCTAAGCCATTCTATAAGTACAGTTTTTTTCTTCTTTGGGCAAGAGGCTTTTCAAGTTAATGATGTCTTTATGTGTTTCTGACATTAGTGTAATGAAATTCTGGCTGTGACAGGCTAGGCTGGAGTCTGTATACCCTGCAGTGATGAGATCTGAGGATGCAGGAGAAAAAGGAGACAGAGGCTATTTGTGCACCCCATGCTTTGCAAATTGTTCTCACGGTATGGACGGAGAAAGAATTGGAAATCCCCATAAAGAAAGCTGAACAGAGACTGTGTATATTTGGATTTTAGTTTCCATCCCCGTCTACTGACTGTGGTTTGAATTTCAGTAGCGATCCAACACAGGCTGCTGGACGAGCCAAGATTGTAGAACAGGATGAAAACATGATTAGATCGGGCTCTGAAGGCATGAGCCCTTTTTGCAGTACTGTAATCTGCTCAAACTTGGAGTGGCACTGAAGTCCTAAGGGGGGGGGGGGGGGTCCCCCTGCCACACTATTGGGGGAAAAAAAAAAACAACCCTTCCTCCAACCAAATTGGAAAAGCACACGTCTTAACTCCAGTCACAAACCTGTATATAGGATGACACACTTTACCCGATAGAAGGGAAGGGGAGGGGTGGGGAGGGGGGGGAGGG
>JBBBVU010000025.1:16881088-16919383 GCA_037177055.1 Atherinosoma microstoma
TTTTATGTAAAGCACTTTGAATTGTCTTGAACCTGAAAATGTGCTATACAAATAAACTTGCCTTGCCTTGCCTTTGTGGTGATGCATGTGAAGCTCGTGGATGGGAAGCTCACATCAGTTATTATGCATTAAGACAGGGTTGTATTTTTTATCCTTTTTGTCTATTTGTGTGTGTTTATATATATTTATTATGTTGTTGCTTTATAAAGCAAAAAATACTGAAAATTCTGTCAAAATGCTTCTTCTCCACCACACCAAAAGTGGACTGAATGCCATTTTTTTGTAGACAATATAGAGTCAGTACAAAATGTCAAAATATCTGTTCAAAGTAGCCAATTAGACACAATGTTCTTAAAGATGCATTAAACAATGGCCTTGAATGTTGAATCTGGTCACCCAATATTTACAAAGTACTACATCCAACTTTTCTGTCTGTTCCCTGGGTTACCATCCTAGAAAAACATCCCTTAAGATGATGCTGCAGTCATCATTTTAGTGCTTAGCAGAAGGTGTCCTTCATTAATGATGTTGTGGTCCAATAGTTTCACCCTTATTGCATCAGATTAGCAGAGTTTTGCTTCTTGTGGTCAGACGGGTTGTTCAGGTATTTCTGGTATCTTGTGCACACAGTCAAGCTAGAAAGCCGCTTATTTTGCAGGGACAGCTGCAATGCACCATCACCTACTTTCATTGAGAGCCATTCCTCAAAGCTCCTCTTATTCTACATTGTTTCATAACGCAGGTCTCTCTGGTCATTTCCTTTAATAATAGATGGGAGCAAATGCAGTGTTGCAATGCACCAATAAGCAAACGTCTATCCCCTACAGAGCAGCTCTTAAAGCTTGTGGTAAAGTTGCATTTCACTAAATTCAGAGTTTTATGATGCATTTAATTAGTAACGTTTTGATATTAGGCATAATTCATGTGCTTATTAGGAGCCACATAGGGGTCATCTATCCAAAGTACTTAACTACACTCCTAATTATGTCAAATGCTGATCTCAGTCCAGCGAAACATGGCGTAGGCGAGAAGCCATGATGCTATTTCATTCCTCCTTGTTCTACTGAAGCAAAAAGTAATTGGTAGCTGCAGGCAAGAAGGTTAAAAGACCGATTTGAAGTAAGAGGCGAAACAAGTTATCCTCCAACATCCAGTGAAATTCTGTTCATTTGGCACTAAGAGTCAGCTGTGCTATATTTTCCAGAGAGACATTTTCTTGTTACGGCTTTGAAAGCAAGACTGAAATTGCCTTGAGAAAAATTTACTAAAGAAAAGAAGTGATGTGGGCTTACCTTTGAATTTGGCCCTTGTTCCAGGAGCTTGAACACGTCAAAAGGTGTTTAAAGTGCCAATGTGATATATTGGTTTGATACACCTTGCCTTGAAAATTATGCCAAACTGCACTGCAAACAAATTTGCCTCATTTTTCTCCATCTGGAAGGTCATTCAGTGAAAAAGCTCCATAACTTCTCTAATATATCCTGATACAAGCTTGTCAAAGTGTTATTTTTTCTGTGAATTAAAGCAGAGGCACATCATCTGAAACACTTTAAAGGATATTAAGGTGCATTTATATTGACTGTCTGTTTTTTAAATGTGTTAAATGATCAAGTAGTTTGTCTTTCTGAGCCGTCATTCAGATTGCAATGTGACATAGAAACTATGTTTTGTTGTTTCTTTTCCAACAGATCTTGAAGCTTTGTCCAAAGAAGAAGAGCTCTGCAGCCTACACTTTCTGCAAAGCGATGGGCTTACTTGGCATGCAGTTCCACCTTTTTGAAAATGAATGTAAGTCACTGCGACTTCCTTGACAATGAAGGCATGCTGAGTTTTTTTTAACCAAAAACGAGAGAATGCAGACTTCATGACATTATTTCACCAATTCATTTTTATCACATACTGACATCCTTTTTGCATCCATGGTTAAGCTTATATGCACTCCAATATTCCAACTATCTTACCTTATTGTAAATAATGCAATGTTCTAGTTATGATGTTTGCAACAAGCTGGAGTACAAGCAACCAAATCAGTGAAAACAAGTTCAACTTTTTTAAAACAGAATTATGAATAAGGTCTTTATCAGGTCAATATTGATATATTGCCAATAAAGTAAAATATAGCTTAGGACAGGGCATGCCTTTGAGCAGAGGCTCTAACATCATTCCTGAGTATGTTATTTCCTAAAATCCTCCTAAAATCCTAATGTTGAGGTAGAAAACTGGTTCCTTGTTTAGTATTAACAGTTAGCTATATCTAAGTTTAGCTTTTCTAATGTTTTTAACTAACACACCCGAGTCAGTGATTTGGATAATGGAAACTGTTAACAAAAAATTTGATTGGCATGGGAGCATTTTTCACTATCAACAAATTGGAGAAAAAACTGCTTTGTATCAAATTAGAACCTTTAAATTGTCTGATTTTCTTGAGTCTTTGTCACATTCACTTGAGGCTACTTCTTTGTGTTCCGCAGACTATCCTCATGGAATCACCATCCTTTCCCCATATGGTTCAGACAAGAAACAGGTACTCCATTTCTGTGCCCAAAGTGCTGAGGAGCTGCTCAAGTTTGTAGAAGACCTGAAGGAATCGATCGCAGAGGTGTCAGAGATGGAGCAGATACGCATCGAGTGTGAGTGTTTCTGTGTTTTGGCAGATCCCCTACTTAAAAAAAAATACTTGCATCTCTTCACCATATCACTCCTGTAGACCCAACCATTGGCCATGCCTTTTACAATCATAATATTTTCTGTTCTTTTATAAAGTAGCAAAAATAGATTGTGTGTGTGTGTGTGTGTGTGTGTGTGTGTGTGTGTGTGTGTGTGTGTGTGTGTGTGTGTGTGTGTGTGTGTGAGGAGCATTGATTATTACCTAAAAATCAACAAATGCACTGAGATCATGTTTGTACGTGTGCTGTACATCTGTTTTCTCCCATGGCAATGCACCCTGCAACAAAAGAAGGGTCAACATTTATAAACAAAATCAATATTTTTCCTCTCTTGTGGCTCGGGAAACTATTCTTAGATATATTTTTGAGAGAGAGAACGAATGCATCCTCAGATTAGATTGAAGAGTCAGAAGTCATCCTTTCCTTTGTGTTATGCTCCAGCTTGCTTTGCAGTTTGAAGTGACTGCAGGGGAGCTGCAAACTGGAGGTGAAAATAGGTCAGTGTTCCTCAAAGCAGTCAAGCATCTGAGCCGTCCGGGCTCGTGTGCATTCTCTGGACAATAACACAATGCAACTTGCCTGAACTTTGACATATGTGGAAAACCTGCAGAACTACAGCCTGGTTCCTGCCAGTGGGCATCAGGGACAACATCATACCTTCTGGGAATTGATGCAACTGCCTTATCCTTCACAGATAGAGGACCTGCAGTTGGTGAGGAAAGCAGGGAACAACATGTAGAGACAGACAGGGGTTTCCCAGGGGTTTTTCTATGAATAGCAAAGATAGATGTTCTACTCTGCAAATTTAATAAAAGCAAAAACTTGTAGTCTTTTTCGTTCGTGTGCTCTGCTGAGTGATTTGGTGCAAGGACTTAACTTTCCTCCGGACGTATTATCCATTATTCCTCAAGAATAAGAATGGGTATTTACCTGCACAGACATACACCACATCTTTTCTCCTCCAGGACCTTTGGGGTGTGCAATACTGCAAGATTTGGTGTAGATTCGATACCAAGTAAATAAAGGACTATTTTCATTGATACCAATACCGATCAGTGTGGTACATTAATTGGAAAAATGATTTGACAATATATAGTTTCATCTGTCCTAAGTAAAACTAGATAAAACCCATATTTTGTCAATTTTCCTCTCAGATTTGCAGAGCTAAAAGCTGGTGATCAGAAACTGTTACAGCTTTGTGGTGCAGCGTCAGTATTGGAAGGCTGTGCCCTTTTTAAAAACAAAACATTTAGTCATCATTGTGGAAAAGGACATGCAATCATCATCAAGTGTGAAGTTCACTTACAGAAATGAAGGGTTGTGTTTTGAATTTCTAAATCTCAGTGGAATCAAAAAGGATATTTATATGCACAGAGTTGCGGAAAAAAACAAACTGTTTTATTCTGGTTGATGTTGCCACTCTAGCACATCTCCATATACCGGTGTATAATTTTCCTTTGCGCCATGTTATGGGAATAAAGAAGATGTTTTTTTTTCCCCTTCCTGTTTTCTGCAGGGGAGCTGGAAAAGCAGCAAGGAGCCAAGAGGCACTCGGTAAAGAGCAACGGGACACAGCTAGAGCCTCGCGGCAAGCAGGGCCCCCCATCAGGTGTGTATGAGAGTGTATGCACCAATGTTTTTTATAAACCCACATTAAGTTGTGCTTTTGCTTTTATCTATATTGATCAAGCATAGAGAGACAGTACTGATAATATTTAGGGAGCAGAATCAGATCATCAACTTGGATTATGAAGATTTGTGGAGGAGCAGTATTTAGTATTACAGACTATTACCAACTATTAGTTATTGTTACAAAGCTTTCCACCCCACAGGGAACACTATGCAGTTTGCTGAGATAACAATGGCAAATTAATTGCTATTTTATCGATAATGTGTTCCTGAAGGCTTCTCGTTTCTATTTGCAATTATTGAATTTACCAGCAGATTTTAACATAGATTACTGTTAGTGGGCTAATTCATGCTTTATAAAAAAGGGACCATACAAAAAAGAGATAGAATGTCTTCTATGTGCATGAGCTTCTGTATTAAGAAAAACTAAAGGAAAACAAGGAAAAAGAAGGAAGCAAGGCTAATACTGTGACATAAAAGAAAAGCTTGAAGCTTGAGACAGTTGTTCCTTTTTAAAGCTTTAAGCTTGCCTGCTACTAATAATACTTGTGACAGTTTTTAAAAAAGACCTTTGTACATGTTATGGCTTTCAGAGAATTCTTAATGTCTGACGTTATTAAGAAGACATAAGTATACAGTCATGATGTTGTGGTTAAAAACTGTTTTAGTATCCTTATCAGTTGTTGACATGAAAGTAAAGAATCAGTGGTGGTTTTGTTAAAAAAAAAAAATATAATAATACATTTTGTATCATTAATAAATTAATAATAAATGAGATGAGGCTTTTTTTCTTCGGTGGGCTTAGTATAACTTCACAAAAAGTAAATATACCTTTCAAACAGCATAAGTTTTGCTTTGTTCATATTTTCATTCCCCAAAAAAAGCCAACAGGGAAACTTAAAACCCTGAAGTGTAGCATCTAAAACGCTAACCTGTCTCTCCATTCCTTACATTTCTGGTGTGTAACGTGTGCTTTGTTCCTAAAAGGTTAAGAAAAATTTAAAGTTATGGCCTACCAGGTATAGTTACCAGTATTTTCTTTTGCAGCAATTTATGGGTGGAAGGAATAAAAAAAGTTTCCTGCTTCATATAGATTTGTCATAAAGTAGGGCTGGAAAGTTTTGCAGCCCCTTTGGAATATCCTACATTTCTGCATAATCCTTCACCTTTTACATGATCAGATTCCTATATAGGTCCTTCCATTATTAGGTATCTGTGATGGGTAAGTACATCTTTTTTTTCATCCATCACCCTCCTGTGCAGCAACAACTGCATGTTACATTATTTATATGAATTGTTCACTTCAGGTCCATGTACAGCATTTATACTGAATTAAAGTCAGAATTCTTTCCAAAACATTACTTTTATTCTTCTTCCTCACAGTTCCATTAAATTACATGGGATCCAGGTTATCTTTGTACATTTTCCTTTTTTAAATTTAAGATTAAGTTTATGGCAAATTCAAAGTAATAATTCAGAATCAGTTGCTCTGTTAATCCAGGCAAAAATGTAGTAAAACAAAAAACAGACCCAAGTCATGATACTACCACCTTCACGGTTATAATAAGATTGGCTTGAAGCAAAAAGTTCTAATATGGGGTTGTACATCAATGAAACAGTTTCCCAAATCCCCATATGGTCCTTAGCAAAGAGCTTTATCTACTTTAATAGTGCGAAAACCTCACAACGTTTTCCACAGAAATACAAAAAACAATCAAACATTCCTCTGTAAACTTACATTTAAAGCAATAATGATCACACCTAAGATGGACAAAAAGAACAGGATAGTTTAACAGACATTTTGCTGCCATTTCTTCCCTCTATTTCCCCCCATTCAGGTAACCAGGAGGTAGATGACAGAAGTGGACACAATGCAGTAGAGGTAAGTGCTTTCTGACAGCTCCATGTTCCAAACGACAGGTAAGTCAGTGCAGTCAGCGACGTGTTAGGGCGAGATAGGAAGAAAACCCCAGGACCAGTTATATCTTTAGGACTAGAGGCATAAAGAAAGTGTGGATGAGGAGTGCATGAGCAAGTGAGTGCTGCTGGGTAAAGTGCTGCGGGCATGTGAGGTAACCCACTAAAGTGAAAAAATTCTACTTAAAAAAAAGAAAAAAGACTGTTGGTTGTGGGAAGTTAATACAAACACAGCTATCAAAAACAGTTTTTCTTCACAATGCAAATGTATCAGACTCAGAGGCTTAAATATTATCTGTATCCCCAAAGAGGAGCAAGTTGCAATTAGTTTCACAAGCTGAGGCATAAACTGCGACTCCTTCGGTGGCTTTAAAGAAAAAGGAATTTCTGAAGATTTGCGGTATGCATACAGTGCGTGTGTATATCTGCACTGAGCACTGAGACCTTAATTAACACTTAAACATGCAGGCAGATAAATTTAACGCTCATTTGACCCAGAGTCATCACCACCCCGCCCCCTTGCCAGAGCTCTGGGGGCAGCTTGCCTTCTGAACATTTTGTGCAAGCGTGAGAGCCAGCTGAACTACAGTACCGCTGGGGCTTCACAATTCCCATCCTTGCGGCGCCACATGACCTTTCCTAGTCCTGCATGCGACTGTTGAGTGTTGCGCAGGAGGAAAAAGCCAGATACACAAGGTCAGCCTGACATTCGGTGGCTGTCTGATTCCACACAGCTAATGTGTCAGCTTGCTAATCCTTACTCAGGTGGCGCTTTGATCCGAGGTAATTACATGTGCTTCACAATGACGGCTTCATTTTCACAACCATAAAATGTCTGTATAATGATTAATTACAGCACGGCTTGTGTGCATTTATTGCTTCACAAAAGACACTTGCTTGTTTTTGTGTTGTACGTGCAGGAGCAGTATCAACAAGAAAATATGATTAGTTTGTTTTATCGACTCAGATTATACAGTTTTCTTTTACAGTCGAGCTTTAATAACTTCTAAACCAAATCATTTTAGGGTTTTATTATACCAAGTTGACCTGAGGTCTTTCCTTCTACTTATTTCTTTTTGGGTTAGGTCTTTTTTTTTTTTACCCATGTTTGCACCTCAGGTTAATCTTCATGGTTGTCTGAGCTACCTCCATCACCCCTCTTCCCCTCTGCCATGTAGCCTACAGTAAATGTCAGGGGCTGGTGGGGAGCCACTAGCTGTCCAGACACATTTATCTCAGAAACCAGGAGGGTTCACAGTAAAAATCCTTTCAGGCATGAATCTAAGGATACAGCATCTCATGGCGAGGTTTTCATTTTTATCAAATTTGATAAGTGTTGAGATTCTAAAGTTGTCATCTTACCTGGGGACGTGAAATTAAACCAGTAAGTGCCGAGGATTAGAAATGGCCACTAAAGCATGTTAAAGTTTAGCCAGTCAAGGTAACTCATATGTTACTTTTACAATGAATAATTCTGTATTTGCCCCCATAGGTTTTACAGTTTCAGCGTGATTTGCCATCAGCACAAAGCAGTTAAGATTAGCAGGCAACAAGGTTTATTGTAATAGTCACAGTTTGTTCTCCCAGGCAACAGAAAGATGCAGACTTATGGTTAATTGATGGTGCATGCCTCATTTTGTTTTACTTTAACCTATTTTGATTGAGAGAGTCAATATTCCTTATAAAATTAAGCTATGTTTATCTAAAAACCAGATAAAACCATATCAAAGCAAAGAGTCAGGGTTGTTTTTTGTTTTTTAAAAAGGGAAAAAGTCTATTTTTACAGAAAAGAAGAGGTAAAAAGAAACAAATAGTTGCCATTTTATGTCCTTCCAGCATTTTTCCATTATGGCATGGCTATTAAATGTAACTAAAATGGGGAAAAAAACACTTTCTCAACTGCAGCAAAACAAACCTGAGATGTGCTACAGTTATTTTAGCTAAAGGTTACCCAGTTTTTTTCTAGGGAAGGATCAGGTGTATAAAAGGTCATTGTTAATTAAGAAACAGCAAAGAAAAAAACTGTATACCTGACATTAAAGTGGCTTATTAGAAAAAAAAAATTCCCAAAATACTTCATTGATAACTA
Organism: Atherinosoma microstoma; assembly: GCA_037177055.1. Taxonomy (NCBI): domain Eukaryota; kingdom Metazoa; phylum Chordata; class Actinopteri; order Atheriniformes; family Atherinidae; genus Atherinosoma; species Atherinosoma microstoma. Next base: position 16,889,390 of record JBBBVU010000025.1, read on the forward strand.
GAAAAACTTCCTTTGAGCCAAATCATAAGTTTTATTTGAGTTTCTTCAATATTATTTAGAGATGGGACAGACTGAGGCTTTGAAGCCTATGTCACTCTAATGAGGCAGACTTGTTTGAAATGTTGCATCAAAGCCAGTGTCAAATATCTGTTCTCACGTGACTGATGACGTGTGAGGCTTCATGCGCCCAATGAGGCACCGAAAATGACATAACAGTTTAAAATCTTTGGCGTTATCGGCGCTGTGCGAGCTCTCATAACGGGATGAGAAATGCCCGGTGTCAAAGTCCTGCAATGGGTTGGGTTCCCGCAGGAAGTAACTCGCGTACTGTGGGTTCTGCTGGGTTAGTGGCTCTATAAAATATAGCTGACCACCAGATGTCACACGTGTGGCTTGCTTTGAAGCTTCGCCTATTTTTTCAGTACAATTAAGCAGAAGCCTCAAGAGCTTCACAAGGCTTCATACGCCCATTTTTAGTATTAATTTGTCCAAGGGGAAAGAGGTGAGGAAAAATGGACCCGATAGCAGAACGACTACATAAAGGAAGACGAGTTGCATCTGAGGTTTTTGTTTATGATGCATAAGAATCTATTGAGTATCCATGGCGAGAAAACAAACACTGGAACGGAGAGAGGAACAGAGTGACATAAAAGAAGAGTCAACTGAACACAGAGAGTCTATATACACAGAGAACTAATCACAAAATGAGCTGCAGGTGAGGTAATCAGCAAGGGAAACCAGGTGTGAACAATGAGGAAGCAGGAAGTAAAGTGTACAGAACATAAGGGAATAAACTCCAAATAAAACAAGAAGCAACACAAAACTAAACAATGACAAAAAAAAAATTTAAGACTTCCATAGAACAAGACCAAAAACCCACAGATCGTGAGATTATTGGCTGTTTAACTTTACATTAAACATGTGATGCAAACACGTTATCACCAGCTGGTAGAACATCATGTATATATATGTTACATGCTGCATTCACTTGCACATGGACATGAGGTTTACCAACATAAAAGTCATTTTACACTATATGAATAGTTAGAATTTGATTGTCTATTCAAACAATACAAGTCATCTATTGACCTGAACAATGAACAATAAACCTAAATGTCACCTTGGGCTCCAGAGTATCTCAGTGATCATTTTCCTGTTCACGAGTTTCATACTAATTTCAGTCATCTGTGGAACTAATCGTTTCTTCTTACTTTGAAATTAAACTTTGAAAGGCAGGCAAAAGTCAGTGAAACCCTTCATTCTTTATCTGAAGTGACTTGGAGCTCGGCAACGACGTGCTTTAAGTACATGTGCTAAGTCTCCAGGAAGAAATAGAGATTGAAAAGGAGCAAATGTTAATGGAGCTCTCTCACATAAGAGTTACAGCAGCCTCTGCAAGTGAATTGGAGAACACTACTGTAAGCCCGGTTTTAGTTCACGTTAAAAAGTCTATAATACCGCAGGACAATTATTACTGACCTTATCCGTAAAATACCCCACCTGAAGGGTTTTGGTGGGAAATAAAATCCCTGACCGACACAGTTGATGTGTAGTTGATCAAAACTGATTGAAAAGTGAGATCTCGGCTGCAGTTGTATGATGAGCCACCATTTTTTTAGAGGTCAGAGTCAACAACATTACAGTTCAGATTACAGATGTGGCATTTCCAAAATAGCCTACAGGAGAAGAATTGAAGAGGAGATGCTTTAAAGGAGCAGAGGGAAGGAAACTAGAGAAAACAGGGAGAAATGTGACATTTTAAATGAGTGTTTTACTGTGGACGTCTGTGGTTGTCAGTCTGCTCACTTCCTCTCCTCCTCTTCTTCCACCTCTCCCTTTTCTTCGTATGACCTCCGTTTATGTTCTGGTTGCCTCGATCCCTTCACCCCCCCACCCCCCCGAGTCTCCTCCCGTCCGCTGTCACCATAGTGCCACACAGTGGTTTGGAAGGGAGACACAGGGGCCCTCAGTGTCCCCTTTGGAACCACCAGGCCCCTTCTGTAGCATCGTTCTGACCACCACCCCCCCACCCCACTCCCCGACACTGTTCTGCACTGTTCCCAGCACCTGTGGGGGTGGAGGGAGGGGAGTGTGTAGTAGTCACAGTGATCTTACACCTCCACCGATTCTAAACACCTAAGCCCCCACGCATGCCCTGTGTGTGTGTGTGTGCGCGTGTGTGTGTGTGAGTTTGTTTGCTGAGCGTTCACCACCCCCCCCCCACAAAAAAAAAAGAAAAAGAGGGCTAAACGGATTATAGAGGAGGATCCAGTTTTATAACATTTGATGCTGTTCTCTTGACTGTTTTCTAAACTAGGTGTCAATTCACAACAGGCTTCAGACGTACCAGCTCAGCAGCAGCACGGCTCAGAGCCCCGAGAGCGTGGCGCTTCTTAACAACCGGGGAGAGCTGCTTTTCCAGCAGGTGCCCCAGGCGTTAACCCAGGGGCCGGCTCCTCAACCTCAGTACCCGCAGCTGCAGTCAGCGGCGAGCACCCCCGTCCACCATCTCCCCCTCCAGCAGCACCATCAGCCCGCCGTCAGCATGGCCGACCTGCGGCCCGAGACGCTCATCCAGTGTCAGCAGATAGTCAAAGTCATCATGCTCGACAACAGCAGCCATGGACGCGTGGAGGCTTTCCTCAGCCAGACGCCCACCCACCACCACTACCAGCATCACCACCACAGCCACCAGTTTAGTCAATCCGCCGTGTCCACCCCCGTCCGCTCGCCGGACGGCTCGCACGACAGTGATGGCCACCAACCCCCTCTGCCTCCCCCGCCTCCACCTTACAACCACCCACACCAGTATATACCCCCAGACCCGCGCCTCAGTCTACACCGGACCCCTAGCGGCTCTCGGAGCATGGTGTAAATAAATCCATCCCCTCCTTTCTGTCTATTTAACAGTACATAATGTACATATTATACATACAGATGAAAGAGCTATAATGAAAACATTAAATTCCACCTATATGCATATATTTAAGAAAAAAACTAATGGTAAAAAAAAGCAAAGATTTTAAAAGAGATAAGGAGAAATAAAGTGCATATATAAAAATTTTACTTAATTCCTCATGTATTTTGAAATATTATGTAGTTTTAACAAATTTCTATATCTTTTTGTCAGTTTTAACTCTTGCTAGAAGGGGAAAAAAAAAAAATCACAGATGCTCCGTTTGTGGATGTATCCCTTGTAGTTCCAATATTCACCACCAACCACAAACGAATCCCCTCGAACTTTTTGAATTTTTCCAGCAATGGATGGACATTGCTCCCAAGGACCCTCTGCTTCTGTTGGCTTTTCTCATCCCAGGCCTCATGCCTACTGTGCTGTACGTGCATAGCTGACACTTTACTGAAAAACATGTGCCAAAATTCATATGCCTCCACTTCTTTGCACTTGACTGAACACTAGGGCTGGAAGAAGAAAAAGAAATCTTGCTTTGCTTTCAGAAAATAGTTCTTTCAGGCCTCTCCCTCAAGAGGCTCAAAATCTGAAAGGTAAAACGAAGCTATCTACCCATTTGCGCTATTGCTGATTTATTTATGTGATGGAGGGCCTTCTTTCTTCCTCTCTGCTTCCCTGGATTTAAGAAAAAAAAAGCAAAATGATATCCAGTGATAAGCTGTGTTTTTCATCATTGTGTTGTGGCTCACTCAGTTGTCACTTACCATAGATCATTCTAGAGTCAAGGATGCAGGAACCAAAGGCAACCGTGTACACAGATCGCTGCCAAACCAAAAAGTTAGCCCAGGATGAATCTCTTCACCGTTTTGTTTCTGTGTGTTTGTCTCTGTCTCTTCATATTCAGTAACATTAAGGCCTCCCAGGGATTTATCAGCTGATTGAGGGGCAGGTGTTTCATACTTTAAAGATGTTTGACCAGCAGTTTAGCATTCACATGTAAAATATGTACAACTGTGCCGTCATCTGCAATTTGTCGCTTCCTTTTTTCAGGAAATCTCCGGTGAATCCCGATGAAGACGCTTCTGCTACAACTGTTCAATGTCAAGATTTGTGTTTATTTGAATTTTTATTGTGTGTGGTCCTTTTAGATGGATTGATACGTCCACAAATGCATCCAAACACTCTCTGTGCTGTATGTTGCCACGACTCCCAGGTTTTGTCTTGGATCCTTGTGACTGATTTCCCATGCGTCCTAATTGTTCAGACTGACATTTTCAGAAAGGTGAAAACTAAAACACAGCTTGAATTGCAAATGCTGCCATTAATGGTGTTGTTGGTGATGTGGGGTTAGCCTGCTTTAAATAAGAATGGGACAAAAAGAATGCAGTATCTGATCTCTTGTTAACCTCAGCCTAGATTGTAAATACCACATGCAAGCAGAGTCAGAAAGGACACGCTAGCTTATTTTAGTCTTTTGAAATCGCTTTTGCCCCGTCACGCATCCTTCTCGCTAAAATAGGTCAGCGACTGGCCCCCATTTTTTAAGCATATGGCCCGCCAGGTACTGTGGAATGGATGTTGTGTTAACTCGGCTCCAATCTGACCTCCATCTGTCTGATTTGTTGATTTATAATCACAGAGCCAATGCAGGCAGGTCTCTATCTCATCTTTCTGTCCTTTTCCCCACTTTGGATTTCACCTCGGGAGAAGACAGAGGTTGCAGGGAAAAAACAAGCAAGCGAAGCTGATGAGTGTACGTGCCACCTGCTCATCCTAACTTTACTCTAAACAAATCCATCCTCTCTGTCGTGTTCATCCCAGTGATTGCTTTAAGCTGTCCTTTCATAACGCGATGAGAAGAATTAACACTTTTTGAAATGAATGAACAGCTCTGATGATTATTTTAATACTTTTACTGGCCAGAAACAAACTTTTGAAGGTTATGTATTGAATTTTAGCTGATTGAGTCCTATTGTGGGTTTTTCATTTATTAATGATTGTACGGTTGCTTATTTGTTTGTTTAAATTGACTTCCAGATATAATGTGACTGATTTTTTTTAATGCATGACATAAGTTTGAAGGCCTATTGAATCCTGACTCCCAAAAGTCTTGAATTTATCGTGCATGAATGACATGTCTAAGGAGATGGAGATTGCTTTTTGTTATGATGCAAAAGAGCGTTTGTGCTGGAACTGAAACGCATATATCATATGATTCTTTTTATTTTTATTTTTCTAATGATGGCAAACACTCCTTCACACGCAATTTGGGCAAGTACGTTTCAGTGCCTCGTGACAAAGTAGTCGCCCCCTTTCATGATCATCACTTTGTCTCTGTGATTCCCACCCGTTTGTTTATAGATGCACAGCTTCCCCCCCCCCCTGAATAATGTGTTTAAACATTTCGGAGGACAGACATGTGCAATAACCACGAACATGAGGCACACTGAAAATCTTGGATTTGCAAAGAATCCCATGTAGCATTTTGGAAGTGTAGCAAAAGATAAGGGAAATTTCATGAAGAAACTTTTTTTTCAAAAAACAAAAAAAAGGGCTCTGCCATACCAGTGCACTGCTTCATGGATGACATATGGGTCTTGTCGGGCTCTTTAACACTGTGTTTGCTCATACTAGTAGAAAGACATACAAATAGTGGACATATTTATGGATAAACAGGTGGAAACTGAGTGTAACCATCATTCTCCCTCAGTTGGCTTTGATTCCCTCTCTGCCTGTCTTTGCAGTATATCAACATGCAATTAAAGATGATTTAAGTCAGTTCACCGCAGTGGTTTGCTTCAGTTATTGGATTTAATAGCAACATCTTAAAGCTATTCAGTTATTTAACCATGTCTTACTTTTTTGGGGGGGAGTGGAGATTCATAATGATTATACTGTTGCCTCTGCCTATCTGCAATTGTTACCTGGTTAGCTTTTGTTTTGATTGGGTAAAAATGGACAATAAAGAGATGGAAAAGGGAACAGGAGAGCAGATGGAAATGACCTGGGGTAAGTGAATTGTGCTAATAAATGCAAGATCTGCAAATCAACAATCTGTTACTAATCTGTTTACTGATGGTCCACCTGCACCTTTTACCTCAGAATATAAAATTAGTTACTGAGACAAAAAAAAAACTAACTAGGAAAATGTTTACTATTTATTAGAGCATGTTGGTAATTTCGTCAACCATAGCCCAGTTTAAATAAAAATAGATGATAAAGCTCGGTATGATTTGGGGGCCGCTAACAAACCAGCAGCTGATTTGAAGATGGTTATGCATGTGTCATATAAAACCTACGCTTTCTGACCATCAATGTGTGCTGGAGAAAAATGTTAAAATTAATTGTATAAAAGGAAATGAGTAATTTCACCTTAATAAATTCCTTTACACAATGTGCCCTGACACACGATGGTGACAGACAGACTGGTGACACCTGCGTCTAAATGTTGAGTTTAGAAGGCATAGATTATGTTGGCAGCAGGGTGTATGTCACATAAAGCTGTTTTAGCCAATCTATAAAGATCAGCATGACATTTAATCTATTTATACAGTGGAATAAAAGAATCAACCTTATTTTGGATCAATGTGGGGGTTCAGACCAAGAATAATGGTCAAAGAGTTTCATAATGAGGGACTGACATAGATTAACAAACTGTACATGCATGACTTCAAGAAAGAAATAGAAAACAGGGTTACAACAACCAAAGTTCGACTGCACCTTCATTAGACTTTTAAAGACTTTTATCTTTACAAATCCGTAGTTGGTTACTGCTATATGAATATTAAAAATTCTATGTTAAAACAAAACCTTTAAAAATATTTGTATACTTTTTCAAAGGTGAATAAATGGTGCTTTAGAGGTGCATGTTTTCCAGTTACCTTATTCTTTGAATTTACAAAAAACAGAATTAAACTCTTGTGTATTTTAATATACAATTATATTTACAGTTGTCTAATATCTTAATGAAACAAACTGCCATGAATATTCTTCAGTAGGTTAGACATAATTAGAAATTAAATTAAAACTTTGTTATAAGAAGAACTGTGTAGTAAATAGCCTGGACACTTTAACAAACATTACAGAAACCTTTTTTTATTTTTTTTATTTCTTTGAATTTTTTTTTTTTTAAGCAAAGTTACTTCTTACAGTGTAAACACATTATGACACACTGACCTTTAATGGATAAAAGTTATATTTAATAAAACAAACATACTGTATATGACAGTGAATGGTTGGTTTTCTAAGCTGCAAGATAAGCAAATAATCTTATAACTTATGCTTCAAATCAAGTTTTGCCAGACTGTTTCATTCATCTGTACAACAGCGTTTAGTGGATTTGAGGTCAGCTTATAAACAAAAATGGTGAACAAGTCTAAATTTACAAGAAAGGTGAAGAATTACATTCACAAAAACACAAATCTTGGTTACGTACACAAGTTCTTTTTTTTTTTTTTTTTGAACTATAAAAATCAACTTGTGCTCAGAGCTTTTCTTCTAAAAGGAAATATTACATCCTCTACATGTATCAAAAAGTTTTCCAGCACAGTCCAAGTTGAAGTCAAACAAGTAAAGTGATTTTCTATAAAGAAAAGACTCCAGCCAACCCAATTGTCAAATTTCAGCATGGACAACATTAAGTTCTGGCAGTCACATCATTTCAACATGAGCTATCCTGGCTAGACAGGAGCTTCGCCCACGCTCCCCGAGTGTGTGAATTCTTCATGCCCTGATGGCTTCTCATCCTGCAGAGAAGTCGTCATCTTTCTCCAACGCTGGTCATGCAAAAGAGATTCAAGGAAAGCCTTAAATAAAATGCTGAACAGGTAGTTATGAAGGTCAAATAGATATGAAAGATATACATACAGAACGTAAACATTTACATTCAACTGCAGGAGATTTTTTTTACCTGTTTGATGCTGCCCTTACTGGTACAGAACATGTAGATGACATAGCTTGGGATTAATATCATGGAAGACAAAGACATGAACCATCCAATCACTTGGCCCCACAGTGGGTACACGTATTTCCCTAAAGTAAGAGGGGTCATCTCGATGGCACTGAAGGTGAACACTCCCTACAAAACAAAATCTTTTTTAGTTCAATCTTTTCCTCAAAAAGCATGTTTTGTTTCTGACATTTAAGTCCTAAACATTTCTGAATGTATGTCTCTTCTTTATCTCATTCTACATGCACAGGGGTGAACTATATTATGTTTAATTCTATTGCTTTGCTAAGGTTTGGTCAACTATATCTCAGACAACCACCAGCCAAGGTTGTTCAGGGAACCCTTTCTGATAAGAATGCCTTCTTGGTCATCTCCCTTTGGAGGTTTTTCGTGGAAGCCAACTCGGGGGAGACACAGGGCACCAGGAAATATTTTATTTTATGTCTTGACCCAAGCAGTGGACCTACTGTATGTCTGTTTCAGTCAAATTTACCCCACTATACCTCTAAAGTTGAAACTCAAAGTGTTCCTCTTGGCAAACTACATTATATTTCCTCTTTTGCAAATGATTTCCTTTGTGACTAAAGTAGCATAGATAAAGCCATTCCCCTGATTTCCCTGAGGTCCTGATAGCTATTAGATGAAGTACAAATCACCTCATGTGGCTGAGCCACCATTCATGCAATGACATCAATCGTGTACTTATTGACAAATGCTGCAGTTTGAAGGGTGCATAAGTCTCCTTGAGGGAGGAGGAACCTTTAACAAGCATAACACGTTCCTTTGGCAGAGGACCGGATACTAAGTCTATATCAATAACATTTCCTTTCCTACCAGGCAGATCAGAGGAGTGAAAATCATCCAGCAAAGCTTCCACCAGACGCATGGCCGATAGCCGATCATGTCCTCAATGTTCTTGTAAAACCTTTCCGCTCCTGTTGCATGAACAGAAGAAGAGATAGAGGGTTGTGTGTTAAAGTGGAGATTAACAAGTCCAAGTACAAAATGTTGACAGTATTAGAGGAAAAACAAGTTTTCCTACCATAAAGCCAGGATATGGAAATTGTTTCAAAGAAGACAAGGAAGAGAAGACACATCCCACTAGCAGAGTAGTAATCAAACATCTTGAACACGTACAGACCACCCTGAGAGATTTTCAACACCCAAACACACACACACGTTAATGCTGAATATTAATACCTCTCTTTTTAATTTAATAAATTATGCATGGTGATTGCGCGCATGTGGTGAGATTGCTTTATCAGGGTGTATAAATGCAGGAAAAGTTCTCTTCTTCTTCCCTAGTGTTTTAACACTTAATTGTTTTCAGTTCTGAAACAGAATTAATTCATTGAATACACAGACGGCACACATGCAACACCTGAGTGATGTTGGAGAAGCCAATGATGAACGAGACGAGGCAAACAATGAGGATGAAGACCTTCTTCCTCTTCCTCAACACCATGGGATACTCATCCATTAGAGCTGTAATGAATCCTTCAACTGTACAGAACTAGCATGACATTATGAAGAGACATGAGTCAGAAGAGAAATCATGGGTCCAAAGCAAAATAATCAACACATTAAAAAATGAAAGTAAAACCTATGCAACGTCTAGTGTAGCGTAGAACTTCTCAAAGAAAGTAATGTCACTCTCTTTCAGGTTTTTACATTTTTAAACTAAATCACATCAGTTCTGTTTAAGATTGATGAAAAACCTTCCTGGCTTGAGTTTAAAGAACCCCTCACATCCATTACTGGCCAAAAGTTGTACCTACTCCCAGTTCCCAGTGATTCATATCAATGAAACCACTGATTTGAAACTACTACTCCTGATTACCTCAGTGAGACAAGTGCTACACGTATAGTGAATAATTTCTCTACGGTGCCGTCACTCAATTCAAGTGGGGGAGCAGCTCTCCCAGTGGTAAGAAAGTGTGAGTGTACAACTGCTGGGCTGGGAGTGAGCAATTTGCTCATTCACCGCATATAGCAGGGAGAGAAAGAGTGAGGATTAGAAGAGGCCAGAGCAATTAACTCAATATATTTATGCAAATGTAGTTAAAATAGCAGTTACATAATAGTGACATGTCATCTGGTCTCATTGCGTGAGCTAGCAAATGGCAGCAGGGACAAGTCAGTCTGTAAAACGACTTGAGCTTTGGACAATTCGTCCAGGACTTGCACGTCACTATAGCTTAACTTTGACTCTCCATTTTTCACGTTGTGTGCTGGGTTTGGCTACATTGATCCTGGGTTTTCTGCATTGTTTTATATCCCGGATTCTTCAATTGTCCCCTTATTTTAGAGCCAGAATGTCGGCTGAAGGACGATCCCAGTGTCCCTCGCTAGCTAGTTCTGATTCTAGTAAAAAGGAGAGCCGTTGATGAAGAATTTAGTTCTGAAAAAAGTTTGGAGAGTCCTCATTTCAGGGGCTGAGGCTTCAGAGACAGTTCATATCAGCAATGAGGCTGATCGATTAAACCAGGTTCCATTCTTAATGTGGGAATGAAAAATCTTGTTGCCAAGTTCTGCACGACCCATTAATGTGAGTCAGATGTGTTGAAGCAGGGAAACATCTAAAACATGCAAGATAGTGGGCCTCAGAGACCGGGTCTGAGATCCCTGGCTTAGCCTTTGTGCTAGCACTCCTCTCTGCTTTTCTAAACTGGGAGAGTGCCAACCCTGAATAGACATACCCTACTTCATACATTTCCCCTTCAAAGAAACCAAACTATTCTTTCAAGTCGCTCCCCGTTGAGCTACTAAAGGTACTCAATATGCAGCTGTACTATCAGAGACCTGCAGGCAGTCTTTGATGTGTACATTTTGTGTTCCATCTATGTATCACTCATTAGTACTTTGTGCATTGTTTGTACCTGACTGTCCAGACCCAACATCATAAGCATGGAGAAAAACAGGATGGCCCACAGGGAGGACATGGGAAGCTGGGTGACCGCCTGAGGATAGGCTAAAAACGCCAAACCTGGACCTACGGCACATATTTCGAATCATAAATTCTTTGATCTCTTTACATTGTACAGTAGCTTGCTGAAATGTTCATGCATGAACACATTTACACATCAATGAAAAATGAGTAGTTGTACTAAATTTCATTTCCAAGGCTGTCATTTTGGGTTTAAGCATTTGCTCTACCAAGATGTTTAAAGAGAATTAAAGAATTACCTGATGCTGCCAGTTCCTGCACAGGCTTCTTAGTAATGTAAGACATGAAGCCTACAATGGAGAAGATGACAAAACCAGCAAACATGCTGGTGCAGGAGTTGATGCAGCACACTATGATAGAGTCCCTAAAGAGAGAAGATCAAAAATGGACAAATTAAGCACATACTGACAAATCTAAGATATTTATCAAAGAAAAAACACAGAAAGCGTAGATTCCCTGCCCCTACTTGTAGACATCATTGTTGTAAGGATTGTAGCTTCCCAGTGCAATGAGTGAGCCCAGGCCCAGTCCGTAGGAAAAGAAGATTTGAGTTGCTGCATCCAGCCACACCTTTAACACCACAGATACACGCACACACATGTGCAGCACGTTTGAGTGTGATCTCAGTTACATGATTAAATTTCCATGTGTGGTTACTGGGTACCTCAGATCGAGTAAGTTTATTGAAGTCTGGAGTAATGTAGAAACGGATCCCATCTATGGCTCCTGGAAGTGTGACCCCTCGGAAGAAGAGGATGAAGAGCATGAAATAAGGATAGGTGGCTGAGAAATAAACCACCTGGGAAAGAAAAAAAAAGGTCATTTCTATTCATTTCTTCAATCACAAATATAATTTATGAGGGGAAGAAACATCTTTTGGTAACTTTGGTGTTATTTTTAAAACTAATCAGTAGATATTTAATCTGCCTGGTATGATTAATGCAAAAAGAAGTGGTTGTCATACTATGCAGACAGAGGCAACGACTGAAATATTTCCATGGGTTTTCTTTGCCAGAGGATTCACTTAATTGGTAATGTCCATCAAACCCAGGGCCCTGGGGGAATCCATTTTTCTCACCGCTCTCAGATGTTTCACATTAATATCCAATTATCGCTGGCAGTAAATGTGTTTCTCTTCATACACTTTGCTTCTACTTGCTGAAGTTTAAAACTCCCAGGGAGGCAGAGTTATGTTTTTTTTATCCCCCTCACATTTAAAATCACCCAGCTATTTGGAGTAAAAACATGCATTTTTTCCCCCATTTCATTGAATTATTTCTGTAAAATGTTAAGGGAGATGTTGGCTTGTGGGAATAATGTCGGTCTAAGAACATCATCATTCAAACCAGCAATCCAAGATGGATCTAATGCAAATTAAAATGGACATACTCATGTAGTATAACTTTAGGATCAATAGACAAATCAATGAAACTCATGTTATTTGTCAGTTCAGTTTGGAGTCAAGCAAGTACTGAATCTAAGGAATTCATTATCAAAATATAATTACTTTAATTGATTCCCCCAGATACTATCAGATCTGGTATTATCAGTTTTGTAAACAACTGAGACTCTGTTATGTTCTTTGAGTCATTCCTAAGCAACACACAACCATCTTGTTGGGGAGGCTGCAGGAGAGAACAAGGGATGCTACATGATCTGCTAAATGTTAAGTGGCAAGTGTCGAAGCAACATCCATATAATGGATGCAAGTTGTTCTTACAGAAAAATAGCTGTGGATGATGAGTGTAGGCATTCCAGCAGACTTTTTATATAGACAAAACTAAAATCCTGGTGTTTTCCAAGTAGAGTTCAACCTTCCCACTTTCTTTAAGAGCATTAAAATGCTGACATTTGGCAGTAAACAAAACAGGATGATGGGAATGTCATGAAGGTATAATCTGTCCCAGACACGGTTGTAATTATTGCTTCAAATTGTCCATTACAGTAATAAAAAATTTTAACCGGATCTTGGCACTACACCACAACCCACAGGATGTGCACTTTTCTAAATGTGCACATTCTTTGCACACTGCCAGATTCAAGTCAGCATGTGTGTATTTAATCCAAAGGTTTGAGCACCCACAAACAAATACCATTTATGTCCCCAGCATTTTTTTCACAGCAAGAGATTTTCCACCTGAGATGTGTGTATTGGTAGAAAAGAGAGGAGGCAGTTAATTATATAAGAAGATGATGTGGCAATTGCAGTGATTTATTAACAGAGCAGAGTAGTTGAGGCTCTGTAGTCATCCATAATGATGACTTCATGCGGACGTACACACAATAGAGACCAAGTGGAGACCACAAACCACAGATAAGCAAAAAAAGAGCTCTAAAGAGTATCCAGAGGGTCTCACCTTCCCCGTCCACTCCACTCCTTTCCAGATTGAGAAGTAGACAAGAACCCAAGCCAAAGCCAGGGTGCCCACCAAGGGCCAACGTAGCTCCCCTGGTTCCTCAAGACCACCAGAAAGCTGGTGCATGTTACGCCTACAAAATACACAGACTTACAGAAAATTCTCAACAGATATAGGGTGCAGTTGGCTTTACACTTTTTACAAATGGAGGCAGAAGGAGGCGTTCATCTCACTGACTTACTCCCAGAACTCTGTGACAGCACTGGTCAGGTTTGTGGTGTCTGTCAGGCTGTAATTGGAAAAACAGCTCTCTGTGTTCCAGGGGTTATCACAGCTTTGCCAAGGCAGTTCCTGGACACATAAAGAGTGTATAAAAAGACAAAGCAGGACAAATTATGTCAGTTTTGTATTATAAATTTGGGCCAAGGTGGTGGGCTGGATCACTTCGCCTAAAAAGGAAAGCAAACCATAATGACATTTACAAACGTTCTAATATTTTGTGTCTCTTTGAATCTTAAATTGTCTGTTTGACTCAACAGCCTCAAATGTTACAAAGACTATTAGAATAAAAGAAACAGAGAAGGCATGTTAGCCAACAGCAGAATTAATGAACCAACTATGCTTTCAACCTTTGGCTCGAAACATTAAATAACAATAAAAGCATTTTCCCCACCACAAGAACCTCATGCCTGCAAAGTCTTTTATGTTCCTGCCATCAGGCTTCATTGAGACAGGTAGTCCTGCTGAGAAATACCAAAGATAAAATGGTCTTAGGTTGTAAACAAGTCCTGACGACCTTCACTGATAGAAAGAGGGAGTTTATATCTACCTTTTATTATTTTAACTGAGGAATTTTTTTTGTTGATGGTTAAAAGCCACTGTCAGATGATAGAAACTAGCTGCAAGAACTAAATCAATACAGTCATAACTTTTCAGTTGATACTGTGAACTTAAGGATAATGGAGGCACTGAAACTCACTGGACAAAAAAGGGATATTGGCATAGCCTAGATGTTTTTGTAAGCTCTCTCATGGGTTGAGAGAAAAAATATCTTAGCTTTGAAAAAAAATGCTTTTTTCAGGGTAGCAGAGCACATTTGCAAAAGCAAAAAAAAACAACCTTGAGAGGTTGGCAAAATATGTAACATTATGATTTCTAAGTCATGTTTATAGATACCTGTATAATGATGGCTAAGTATTCACCCTTAAGTTTTTATTTTCAATCTGCATGCTGAAAGAAAATAGCTTATGAGCTGCTGCGTGTTCCACTTCATAGCATCCTGTTAACACAGGGGAGTTTAAAGTAAACCAAAACAAGTAAAAAACAACAACCCAAACACATAACCAGGGGCAAAAGAGGTTTGTTAAACATTAAACATGCTAGCACCTAGCATTGAACAATGGAAAACTATGAGTGATATTACCTGAATACATGTGGTTTATTTAATTGACTGATGTGGAATGTGGAGAGGCCAACTTAACATGAATATATGAAGACAAGCTGAAGCCAAGAGATATTTTAAACAGAGTTTCAGTAGAGTTAACCCTTTGATCCCACTTTGCTTGACAATGCATTCTTTGAGGAAAATAACTAGGCTATATCTCTGCAACCACAAGGTGTATTTGAATATGTTTGATTTCATATTAAAAAGGGAACACTTGTAAAATTTGAAAATAATGTGTACAGTATATTTTAAACATTTAAGATAAATCCCACACTTTTACAAGGATGCACACTGACATCTGCTCGTCATGTTACAGATGAGGCAGATATCATTGTTATTCACAGATTTGAGTGAAAGTGTTTGAATTGACCCATAATAATAACAAAAATAGCTTATTATTATTATTACTAAAATGTGTTGATGTCCTTCCCTCTTGTAGCCAATGTATCAGCACGAGTCAATGCTGTAGCAATGCTCCTTGACACAATTTGTTTAAATGTGGATGTTTACTATGACACAGTTGTAAAAGTCAAAAGAAATGTATAGCGACATCCAGGAGCACAGGGAACAGCAAAGGTTGATCCGTCAACAAGCCAAATCACATCAAGCTTTATCCACACCTTTACAGGCACAGCCAATGGAAGCAAAACCCGTACACCACACAAAGCCTCACACTACCCCTCCAAGGCCTGTGAAGATACAGAGGAGCATAACAAATTTACATACCGAACCAAAGGAGTTGAATAAGTAATAGAGAGCCCAGGCAATGATGATGATGTAGTAGATGTTGAGCCAGAAGGAGAGGACTACTGCTGCCAGACCAACACCTGAAAGAGGAACAGATGTTTTATAGGTTGAAAAGTTCCATGAAATAGAAGAACAGCATTCTTGAAATAAAACTAGACTGGACAAAAAATAAATTGGGAAAAGCAAGAAAAATGTTGAAGAGTTTCTCAAATTTTGATTCAGGGTGACTATAGCAGAAGTACAACTATACACACCATATACTGACAAAAGTGGTATGTTTTGCTGCAACTGCAACAGCACATGATATTTGAGTTTCTAAAAGTTATCAACAAGACACCAACAAGCACATCATGGAGAAAAAGTTGCATGTTAAGTGGAAAAGTGCAAAAATGACAAAAGGCCATTAGATTGTTTAGACTATCTTTAACAACTGGACAAAAATAAGCTTTTTGGGTGCTTGTGGTGCTCTATAATGGGATCTCAAGAAGAATATACAAGTGAGTTTTACCTTTCATCATGGGGATGAGCTTCCACACCCCGAGCCCCCCTACTGAAGTGAACTGTCCCAGAGATGTCTCCAGTAAGAAGAGAGGTATCCCAGCAAACACCAGGGTCATAAAGTATGGGATCAGGAAGGCACCTGACACATCACCACCAAACAGATACACAAAATGCATTTTGTAGAATCATAGCAGTTCTAATATTGATGCAATAAGTCAATAGTCCATTTAGTCGAATGAGTGAAATTTTGCTGTAATAATATGGTAAGAATAACAAATCCCTTTCTACAGAGAGTTAAACCACTGCTCCTGCCTGGAGATGAGTCTTATTACTGATATTTCATGACTTAAGCTGGAGGAAAGCCTTGATTCAATTATTGGATAATTCACATTCAGGAGACTCATTTTCCCACTTGCCAATGGGAAGGTTTTCACTTCTCATGGAAAAAGGTTCCATATAAAGGGAAAGTTAATGTTTTGCTGAGTACCTAGAAAATGCATTATTGAAGTAAGATTTTGATTAAATAATCCAATATAACAAAGTTTTCTGTGAAAATGGCCAGTGCAGTGGTGGTTGTGGATGAAATGTCTCAGCTTGTGTTCATGATCGTAACCGTTAAAATCCCCATTTATTCATATGTAGCACTACAAACGGACTGGGCCTCACCTCCACCATTCTTGCCGCATAAATAAGGAAACCTCCACACATTTCCCAACCCAATGGCATATCCTACACATGACAGCAAGAAATCAAACTTCCCCTTCCAGCTTCCCCTGTCAGGCGGATCCTCCTTTTTCTTCATTTTATCTGTAGGGGGCGCAATGGGGTCCATTTCCTCTGAGGGGACTGCTTGTTTGACCTCTGATGGGGAGTTTAAGTCCACTGTACCCTGCCCAGTCTTCCCCATCCTGGGACCACTTCGGTCCAGAGGGGTCAGAAAGCCGCCTCGTCCTCACAGCTTGGGATGTCTGTGCTGCTGCCGGACCGAGCGTCCGACAGTGGATCTGGATCTCGACTGGACGGATTCAGGGCGGCGTGATGACGCTTGGTGTGCAGAAAGGCTGCAAATGAATTCAGAAGAGAGCAAATATTGTGGAGGTGTAAATGTGTTTTTATGGTCTTTTTGAGAGCCGTTTATGAACTTGAGCAACTTCTTGCCAAAACTAAAGCTAACAGCTACAACATAAATCCTTGAGATGATAGAGAAAAGTGTAGTTCCTGCACAGGATAATAAGAATTAGAAAAATTAGAAAAAAAAGAAGATTATGTGTGAACCAATAGCTCAAAACAATCAAGACTGGTGCTTTCCAAACCAGTATTTAGACCAATCTTGGATCACATTGTTTGGATCTTGGCAGAGTAGCCTTGAGGCTCCTAGTTCAGATAGCAGACATCCAAATAATGGATCTTGGATATCTGTGCAAAGATTGCACAAAGATCCGAAATACCTAACAGACAGTTAAATTCTTACCAGATGATTGCTGATGGTGTAGGGACTGTGTTTTGGACATTACATTCTGCCTGTTTTTCTGTCCAAACAGTATGTTAACCCATGCAACCAAAGCCAAAAGAACTCAGAAAACTTCTGCTACCAACAATCAGCTTCCTTCTTCAGTTACATAGGGCTGCACAATATATATAAGAAAGACATTTGGACTTTAATAATTACAACCCCTGCTCTGTCAATGTGGGCTGCTTTCCAATTAGAGGAAGTCCTGCTTTTGTGCATCTTCTACAACTAATCAGCATGTGGAGATGCAGCAGTAGAATGCCCTTATACTCTTAAAAACACTTCTGACACAACGATGATGCATGTCGTGAGTTTTCCTGACATATTTTTAGTGATAAGGCTTAAGGCAGCAACAAATGTTCCATTAACAATTTATGAAAAATGAATTACTAATAGTTTGTGAACATTTAAATGTCAGGAGAACATAAAAACAAATGTCAGATCAGAAAATTTGTGAAACCAAAGTTCAGTCAAGCAACTCACACGCATGTTTATACAAAAATATGGTTAATTTTGTACATTAGGCTCCAACCCCATCACTCAATGTGCACACATTTTTCTCAGTTTGATAGTAGACTGAGCCTGGAGGTGGATACCGGGGTGATGGAGGGGCAGAAAAGCAAGCAGCAGCAGCAATGATTGCATGAGAAGTAAGCAACTTATCATGTGTGCGAGGCAGCAGTAACAAGTATGAGGCAGAGAGTAAAACAGGAAGTGTGCAGCTTAAATAGACCACCCAGATTGGGTGGGTATGTTTGGTATGTGTCATGCAGAATATGAGGCAGATCACATGGAAACAACACAGTCTGCCTGAACTAGCTCGCTGGTGTCGCTTCAAAAGTATGCTTTAAGTCAATCACAAGACCAAAACCAAAGGAAGTTGTTTACACAAAATTACAGCAAATCCTTGTATTTGAACACCTAAAAAAGTTTTTGTGTCAAAATAATTTATTGCATGGCATGCTTTTCTTTCAGTCTGTGTGTGTCATCCATAGCCACAACAATAACAGAGTTTAATAATACTGATCATATACGAGTGGGTAGAGATGGTGCAGTCAACATCACCCTTTAAAATGATGCACTATACACTATTATTACCACATACACACTTTGTGCTGCATTTTGCTTTATGGTCAACTTCATACAGGTCACAACAAAAAGGTATGCAAACTTATCAACATGTACCCATGTTGTAGTTTCTAGAAACTACAGACCCCTCATGCTTTCATCAAGTGCTTATTCCATATACATTACACTATTAAAAAATAAATAGTTAAGCTTCAAATAAAAAATTTATTCATTTGGTGCATATGCACTAATGATTATTTAACCAGATATGAATATGATCTGACCTCTTATATCACAGTTGCCTGAGCATTGGGAGGAAGTAGTTGTTTGCAAACATCGATTGACCTTGAAATTGGACACAATGCTTTGCACGCTTCAGGTCAATCACAGATTGTTTATATATATACACACTGAAAGAATGAGATCTAAACTCAGATTTCTTTTTCCCCTGGTCTTATCACAGCTTATTATCATCCAGTGCAGCTTTTCAAATGTACCATGTCAATTATATCCAGGTTCAGTTGCAAGACATCACACCGAAAAGCCTTCACACAATTTCACAGACATCTCATTTGTGCCCACAAGCCTTTGATGATGTTGATAAAAAAATATATAGGCAAAGTGAACTGTATACCATAGACAGTGTATGTAACGAATGCATGATTTGAATAATGATCAAACAATATATTTTACACGTACACACACACACTCCTGCTGAGGAACAAATCATGTTCAACACCGTTTTACAAGTGATCAACTTCAGCTGGGTATAGCGCCATGAACTGATCAGAAATCTACTTTCAAATGGTTGTGTAGATAAGTGCAGGCGTCTGCTTCAAAGCGAACATATCAGGGATTCTCTTTGAGCATGTCATCCACTTAAATTCAAAATTCTGTCTTCTTTGACAGCAAAGAATTTTTTTTATGGCTTTCATTAGCAAGGGAACTTTTCCAAACAACTATGGTAAAATTTAAACTAATAATGCAAAGTATGGATGGCTCTCCTGATGTAATACTAATTTATCACTCACATGACTGAATGCTGTAAAGCTAATAATGCAGGAGGGGAACTGAGGTTTGCCCCTACCTGACTGGTTTCCAGCTCCTTTGTCAGATCATCAGCTTCAGTTGTCCACACCAGCAACGCAAACAAGATTCTAAATCTCCTATTTAACATCCAAAGGAAAACCTAAACACAAGCTCCAAGTCAATCCTTCAGGCCCAGTTCAAGGTGCAATTTCTCTGATGTTCTGTTTTGAAATTTGAAACTCACTCCCTCCTGTGTGCTGTCCTTTGGATGTGGCTGGTCCTACAGCTGGTATCGAGTGTTTGATAATAAAAGTTCGACCTGTCTGGTTTGATTACAGCTCAGATCTGACTAGCGAGGCCCTGCAGCCATGGGGGATACAGTACGTCAATGGTCCAACTCTGGTTGGGAACTCTTGCAGCAGTGTTAGTGTGTGTGTTTATTCAATGTGCATTGGTGTTTGTTACAATAGCTGCAGGCATCTCTTGCCAGCCCCGTTACCATGGTGTTTCTTTACAGAGAAGGGCCTGATTGCTGAAAGAGCTCGTGGAGATTTTGAAAATGAAACTATGGCTGCTGGCAGAGATACTTAAAATGTCTGAACACAAATGAGGTCATGCCAGAATCAGACTCTGATAAAAAAATCGACACATCAAGTGACCTAATGATTAAATGGATCGTCAATTAAATGAGGATAAATAAAAATGGAATGCTTTGCACATGGATCTGAGAACTCTGGATTGGAGCTTTGCAGTGTTAGCACTTGGGGGCAGTATCACGGATGTGTGGAACAATCTGAGGTGTGCACTGCTCTTGGTTAGTTTTAGCTGTTCATCCTTCAGCTTTATCCTCCTTTGATTTGATTTTTGATGGAGTGAAATACAAAATTCTAAATGTTGTCCAGAGCATTTCTCTTTGTTTTCACCTGAGATTCTTTTTTCTCTTTTTCTTTTTTTTTTTTACAAGTTATTATTTTTTAACCTCTTATTTTTCTTTGGTATTACATCTATTGTTTCTGTTGCTAACTTTCACCCGATTAGCATTCAACCAACATGCAGCACCGACTCTCAGGGCCACATTGCTGTTAGAATTTTGGAGGACTGCATGTCTTATTAGCCTTTGTTAGAAAGAAAATATTCAAAATCCACAGGCAAAAAAAAAACAATGCAAGTATAAACTATCCTGATAAGTTTAGTTTCTTTATCAACCTTTTGATATTATGTGTGTGTGGCATGTGTGTAAAAATCTTAGCCAGCATGTGACTGTAACCCACTATATATTTTCTATGTTGGCTTTTATCTTAAAAAGGTAGAGTATGTTAGAATTACTGACAAGAAGCGGTAAAGACGCTCATAGAAATGATTTCAAATACCAAGCACAGTAATGAATGAATGGTGGCCGTCAGTGGCCAATATACTTCCAGATATGAACAGATTTTCATCTGCAAGTGGATTCAGCGGCCTCAGGTGCAGCAATGACTGCACTACAGGTAACTACTTCAAAAAAAGGTGTACTTTCTTCTTCTATGTGCCTTCTGACTGCTAGCAAACGAAGCCGGTACTGCAGTTTTATAGCTTTGCTCACTTCACACACTCACACACAGTTGTTTGACCATCCAGAGACACGTAAAAGTGGTGGAACAGACATGGCAGCTGCTGTGACTGGGACTGCAGCCTTGGACAGTTAGAGCTGACACAATTATGGCTGCAGCCATCATGTGCTTCCTTTTGCTGTAGGTGTTGCTGGGATGCATTTGTTTTAATTGGAGATAATGCTGATTAAATGCAGTGCTAAGCTTTGTGTTCGATCTGTTGTATTCCTGAACTCTTGGAACTGGTTTGCACTATTTCAATCACAGTTGGTTCAAATGTTGTTGCTTTGACAAAATCATAGCACCATTGCTGTGATTCAGTCAATTATCTTGGGTCCCCTCATAAAGTAAGTCAATTGGGAAAAATTATTTGAGCATATCTGAAATTTCTTCTTTTTTTTAATTCTTCGTAGAGCTTTTGACTAAATCACTGAATGGTTCAAACAGCTTTGCTTTAATGCACAATCCAACTTGCTGAAATATGCAGATACTAGAAGGGGAGGAGAATGCAGCTTGTAATGAGCAGCCAGTCAGCAGGTTTGTCCCTGCTGCAGATATCTGGTGAGTCACACCAATGCAGCACTAGAACAACACACAGCATCTGTTCATATGGTTTTGAGGGGATTCAAAAGTTGCTGAAAGGTAATGTAAACCATTTGCAAACCCAGAACATAGTAACAATTCTCACAGTGACCCTTTGGGTGCACACCTTGGCAACAGATCTCAATTTTGTCTCAAAAACACAGATTCAGAAAAAAGTTTTATTCACATCAATCCAAACCTGAGGTAGGTAATTGCCGAGCATGCTCTTGATGTAAAGGTAAGTGCACAAGCACATATGAAAGCAAAGAGGCAACATAGACGCTATCTCTGCTTAATTGCAAAAGTGACAGTTAAACAATGTCTTCATTGATATTAATGAGAGTAGATATGAGACCCTTCTTCTGGCAGGTAACCTCCTAGCTCTAATATCTTCTCTGGCTATTCTATCGCCAGCCAATTAAAGTGACTAATGAACATCGTCACAATACTCTTTGGTTTGCCAGTGAAAGGGGGATTGTGGGTAGGGCTTCAAAAGTGAAAGATTAAAATCATATTAAAGGCTAAATTACATTTGTGGCAAGTTGTTCCTTTCAAAAGCTTATTCAGTGTGTCATCTCTGGTGAGGTTTATTGTCCATATGGATCCAAATGATGATAACTGGGCTGGATTGGAGTTGTCAAAGCTGGTTTTCATCAACCTGCTTACAGCATCCCTCAATCAATGCAGCCTAATTATATTTCCATAGCATCCACTGCCAATAATAATAGGGAGAGATTATGTAGGTCACAAAGACTGGATGGATGACTGAATGTTATAAAAGATAGATTATGTTTGAGTTATGAATATTATGCCATAATGTGATATATTTGGACATATTTTCTCCTTGGAAGAAACTATGTGGAGAGTTGTTTAAATTAAGAAAAGAGCTTGCAAACTATTCTCATTGTGACTGTTTCAAAATATTTAGTTATGTTACATGCACTATAGAAACCTTTGCAATCTTTGTAAAGGAGCTTAATTTGTTGGAACAGATCTGCTGAGTCTGCACACTTCAAGATAAACTTGAACAGTGAAGTTGCTTGCATGCATAAGCACTAGTCCTGTCACTGCATAATGAGTGCTTGCAGCAACAATGTGTAAAGTAATGGCTCATTTTCAAAATAAATCATGAGTGCAGTTTAGAAAAGTTAAGATTTTGTAAATTCTAAATGTTTCTTTGTAAACATTTCTAAAAGAAGATAAAGAAAAAATGAGTTTCCCTGTAGCTTAATAAGTCTTAACTCTGATCATGTCTCTGGAAGTAGTAAAGTCTGACAAATGCACCGTTTTGTTCCAGACTTAAATATCAACACTGCGGATTGCTTTGACTGTTTCAATGATGCACAATGGAAATAACTGAAAAACTGAACTTTTCTTCTTGCATCAACAACTTACCACTAAAATATTTCAGTAAGTGAACTGAAGTGAAATTTTGTGCACATTTGATAAATAACCTAAAGGTCCTCTCTTCTGCCATTAGAATGTTCCCAACAAGTGGATATATTGCTTATGAAATATTGATTGTGAAATGTATTATGAAATTTTATAACATTGACTATGGTTTGCACAAGTGGGTCAAAATATTAGCTTTGTCATGCAACCTTGATGCATTGGACTTAAAAAAAAAAAAAAAAAAAAAGACAATAACATAGGCTACTTCCTTTTTGTTGCCCAGACATGTTACCAATGTGAGAGCAAAATCATGCATACAAAGTTTCTGCCCTTAAGAATTTATGTGCTTTTCAAATACAGAATATGTGTTGCTGTTTAATTGACTCAAAATCAGACCAACTGTAATTTCTCAGGGTCTTTTCAGATGCAAGCATGATTATACTGCTTCCACTGACTATACAAATGGATTAAGCTATCTCTCTTGTTTCACCTTTGTAAATTTTTTATTGGTTTCTAGATTTGAGGTGGGGAAAAAATTAATAGAGTTGCCTAATTTTAATTTATATTAACCTAGATTTTGGTCCAACATCTATGGAGTTTTTTTGTTTGTTTTTTCATTCTCAGATCCATGGAGGAGGGGAAGGACCCAAATGCTGGACTACAAGACAGGAGGCAGGCAGGTGAATTTAACTGATGATTTTATTTTTGGAATAACAGAAGGCAACATTTAGACAGGATGTTCATTAATGTGTCAAACCACAAACCTCATTGCTTGGCCTATTTAATTATTTTCGTCCAGCAGATTTATAGCAGCAAGACCTCAGAAAAGGCTTTAGTTTTTGAGACGATTAAACAAAATAGTAACAGTGTATTTAACAAGAATTGATGATTTTCTGATATGAGAAAAGTAAAGAAGTCCTCTTTCCTTATTACTACAAAAAATGTCATTTCTGCCTAAAGCCATGTTTTCAGGGTTATATTTCATAGACATTTAAAGTAAATTACTCTCTCTTTGGCAATGTAGGGCAGACACTTGGCTCATACTTCAGCAAATATGAGGAAAGAAGTGAGCATTCTCAAGTAATAGGCTTTTTGTCTTATTTCCCTTATAGGGACTGGCCTAATGTGTCCCTTTTTCAGAGATTTAGATAGTTGTAAAGTACACCCCACCAAAATAAATTTTACCTCAAAATAAAAAGTTGAATATAATTGATTTCATGAATGGAAGAACCTGAAGATTTAAAAAAAAAAAAAAAAAAACATTGTTGTGTTTTGTTCTACCTCACATTGGGGTATCTCAAAATCTGAGGGCCTCTGCTGCTAGACTAATTGTTTAGAAGCACAAATTAAGCATCAAGAAGCTTTTCACTCTACAAAGCTTCATCTTCCCCATCACTGTCAGAAAATCCAACAAAAACAAAAGTCAAACAAGAACTAAAAACATGGCTGACAACAGTGGTGACATACAACTTCAGCCTGGACATGACAGACAACAATAAGAAAAACCCTGAACAAAGGAAACCAATTTATACTGAAGCAGCTAATTACTAAATGCGGAACAGGTGTGGTTATGAGAAACAGAGGACCAGGTGTGACAGAGAAGCAGGAAGTAACAGGAACCACAGAATACAGAAAACCATCCATCCATTCATCCATCCGTTAGCCATACTCACTAATGCCAATGCAGGATCTCAGCAGTCTATTCCAGCAACATACCCCAACCAGGTCACCAGACCATCACAGACAAACAACCACTCACAACCACACACTCAGTCCTAGAGAGAATTTAGAAACACTAATTAATGTAGGTTTCAATGTTATTGAACTTGATGAGGAAGCTGGACTTTCCAGTGTAGCCTATGAGGAGAATGGCCCAGGCCGAGGTTCGAACCGGGAAATTTCTTGCTGTGTGGTGACTGTGCCAACCACCTCATTAGCATTTATACATTAGCCTACCTACCTAGCAGTTGTTAGCTTAGCATGCTCATATTTGTTTGTTCTGCATATCCCATTGTTAGTTTTTGTCATTAGATGTTGTAGGAGCTCACAGCACAATTTTCTTCTTCATAAAGAAATAAAGCCTAAATAAGTGCTCAACAATGAGGTAAAAACAAATTCTTTATGTTTTCTCTTGCTGCAGAATGCAAGCAGCATTTAATATTATCAGCCATTAAAACTACAACGCCGAGTCAATGCTTCATCATAGTAAATTCACACAGTTTAATTCAGTTATAATATAAAACAGTAGGCTACCTATAACCTCAGTAACAAAAAAAGGATGTGAGTTTGAAAGGAAAAACCTGCTGCATTTTAAGCTTATTTACAAATTTTCTTTCATTCAAAGCACATGTTGTGGTCTGGGAATCAATGCAAGAGCTATTATACAGCAAGGAACACCCTGGGGCGATTGGCATGTGTTGCTAGGAGGCTAATATTACTAACGTTTTCATCCTGCATTGCAGTAGGACGATGCAGGCTATGTTTCAGCATACGCTGAGTGATCAAGGTGAACATGAGGATCGTTGTATTAACGAGAGGGACAGAGTGAAAAAATGAGAGGAAGCTAGACAGAGACTGCAAAGAATGAGGAAGAACGGTATACATATGAGTTGAGAGGCAGAATGAAGACAGGGTTATATAAAAATGGGAAAGATTATATATTTCTGCAGTGCTTGTGTAGACATAAGGAGAGTCTGATAAAAATATACATAGAAATTGGAAACTGACTCAAAGGGAGGCTGTTCTGTTGCAGGAAATACAATGAAAATCTGGAAGACAGAGAACACCAGATAAAAGAAGTGACAGAGGACACCAAACTGTCTGCATTTATAGTTTGCTTGAAAAGAACATCCTGAATATTTTCACCATCTTCTCGGCAGATTGTGATATTGCCATGTGAGAATCTATCAACAGCCTCCTTCTGAATCTCCTCTTGCTCTCTTTCCATTATCCACAAGTCTCATTTGTCTCAAATCATTTGCCTTGTTATATCCAAAGTCATTGTCCTTGAAATAAATAACACCAAGGCATTTTCACACAAAAGACCCTAAAGAGGCCATCAAGCAGAGTGACAGTCTTCATGAAACTTTTTGATATATGTTGCCATGAAGTGTATTCATCTGCAGCGTCATTGTTTCCCAAATATTGCTGTATACAAGAAACAATCAAAAGTATCATGAAATATTGATGAGGAGATGGGCAGGCAGCAATGACTTGAAATGGCCCACAGAGAGATGCACAAAATGTCCTTCACTGATGCCACACTCAGCGGGAAATGTTCCAGGCAAATAAAATAACTTTGGAACAACTTATTATAGTTGAGATATCCACATTAACCTTCTGAGGATGCTTTGTACAACAAAGCAGGGACAGTTAATTTGTGACCATCTGATAAAACTGATTAACAATCTCTGTCTTAAAAAGCTTTTTGGAAAGAGGCCCAAGACCAGCCAGAAGCTAACTGTCCTTACTGGGATGTGGACGGGGTATTCAATTAACACTAAAGTTAACAGAGAGATATGCATTTAAATGTACAATATTCTCAAATATTTTCATTTGTAAGGATGTATTCACTCATGTGTTCATAAGAACTGATATGAAATAACATGACTTGAATTTAGCGAGAGTCAAAACAGGCAAAGTGAAGGATGGGGATATCAGACTGACTGCCATTGGTTTAGTTTTAATTTTTATGTAACATTCATAGGTATTCTTTTAAGTAAAAACTACTTTTGACTAGGTAGACTAGATGACGCAGTTCTCCTGGGTGTTGGGCGGGGTCTTTGCTGTGGGGGTGGGTGGTTCTCAGACTCATGGCGCCCTGGGTCTAGCACTTGATCACGTTTGGGTTGCCATTGCCTTGCTGGTGCCTGGGCCTTCGTTCCTGTCTCTTTGGGGACTGTGCTCTATGGCTGTGGGAACCCTGGCTGAACCTTCCTGTGCCATCGACTGGGTGAGTGTGTTGTCTTCTGTGGTGGGCTGCCTTGGTTCCATGCTCCATAGTGACCGCCTGTTGTCTGGGCCTTGGAGTCCTCTTTGTCTGATTTAGATTCTAAGACTTATTTCCCTTTACATACATAAATTGACAGTCAAATTCAATTATTTTCAAACATGTCCTTTTATGTTGGCAAGGTTGATAGACAATACATCCACTAGAGGGCAGTGCAGAGTTTTGGAGTTCACCTCCGAGTTACAACTTCAGTTTTTAGACAACAGCAAACATAATGGTGAAGATCATGATACATTCTCAGAAAGAGACATAAAAGGAGACAGTGCAGAAATGGTGGTGGTCTATGTGGCCATTAAATACAACACAGTTTCTTCTTCTTTGTTCCTTTCTCTAGTTGCACGTCAGCTACGCTGAACAACACTGCCATCATGGTTTCCAGTGATATGGCTCCATTTACTGTCTCCATCTTCATATCTATTAAGAATAGAGCATAAATGAGCAGGGGTGGGCAACTAGGGTCCTGGAAGGCCACGGTCCTGCAGGTTTTAGGTGCTTCCATGCTTCACCTAAATCAAATTAAATGGATCCAACAGCTTGTTGTCAAGTTCTGCACAATGACCTAATAATTCAAGTCAGGTGTGTTGAAACATGAAAAATCTGCAGGACAGTGGTGCTCGAGGACCAATCCTTGCTTTAGCGGAAGCACGGTTGCTATGATGCTGGACAAGAGGGTTTTGAAAAAGAAGGAAGGCCTAATTTATGGAACTATTAAGCAGAGTCATTGGAAATATAGCATGGAAGGTTTTTGAACGTTGACTAAAACTACAATCTTCAGCGTCTGAAGCAGATGCTGCTTCTCCAGCTCAGATTTTGACCACATGTAATGTAGGATAACTTTACGAAGGCACAGTACTAAACTGCTGCATCATTAATGTCTTAGCTTTAAAGAAGTTATTTATTTATTTATTTTTTTAATCTAAGCTCCTTGTTTTGCATGGCTACAAATACTTTGTACATTTGTAACAGCTTTGGGGGAAAACTGGAGCTTATCTTTCTTTTTTGTTTTCATTGTCTAAGGTCCTTATTTGTCCCTTTTTGGCTTCTACATTTCTGTGACATTTTGATCTGGTTGCTTATTGTTACTCATACCAAAGTTTGGCATTTTCCACTATGATATGTCTGGCTCTTTGCTGCTGTGGGACTGTACCAGGTTATGTAAGAGTTTAGAGATGTTTATTTTAAATGCAGGAAGTGCCACAACACTTGTTAACCTATAGCTTTTCATTTAGCCTCAGGGACCCCCCAGTTTCACATGTGATAAATCAATATCCCAAACAGGAGGTATGACTTTACATATTACTAAGTGTTGTTCTCTACTATTCACATAAAACTGCAAAAAAGGCTTCAACAAGTTCCTGTTTCATCCCCTGAGTACTTAAAGTTGCCTGACTCAATGGTGAATTGTTGGGTTTCAGGACTGAAAATCATCGAGCATCACTGGGGGAGGAGTGGAGGGATCAAAGGTGATGAGAGGTTGGAGGCAACAGAGCGAAATCATCTGTTAATTGAATGCCGGTTTGGATCACACAGATGACTGAGCTTGAGATTATGATGGAGCAAGTTCATGTTTTTTAATCACAGGGTTTCCTTCTTTATAGAGTATTAAGGAAAAAAATCCCTCAAATCTGCTTAACTTACCTTTTCCATACATTTGCTTAATATAAATGTATATGTGTTTACAAAAAGGCAGTGATGGTGTTGGATTCATTGAACTGACAAGCTGATCACTGGGGCTGGATGATTATCCTGTCTGGTGGGAAATCAATATTGACAGAATCAAAGAGACACACACTACCTCGGGATATTCAACACTCTTTTTTACTGAAATTTCTGCATATATCTACATACAAACGCAAGCAAACACATAGTAACACAAACACATTGACTAAGACTTCAATTTTGTGGCAAACTGGTGAACTGCATTGTGGTCAAGTCTGTAATACTAAGCCTTACGGTTTAAAAAAAGAAAGGGAAATCATCACAATTTAATTATTCTTGCATGGAAATGATGAAAATATTATTTAAAGCTGACAGAGTGAATCAACAAACCATTGTCGAGGTTTAGCTTAGTAAAATGCTGCAGATAAATGTTTCTGGGAATGTTCACATAATGGTCAAAGTTGGTCCTATACCATAGTTAGTCAAATAAATGAAGAGGTTTTATTTACTTAGACCACTTAAGGGACAAGGCCTCAGATTTTTTCTACAATGGCTTAGTTCTGTGCCTGAAAACACTAACTCTGTTCAAATAAGAGACAAACAGCTGCAAAGTGGTCAGGGAATTCCTGTAAACTTCAACAAATGTGCAGAGCTCCACCCTCTGTTTTGTCCTCCAAAATTTGCCTCAAAAACACCAAAAATCTTTTGCAGGACATTTCAGAGACCACACTGTGTGCCAGGAAGTTTGATAAATGAAGTAGCAAGGATGCTAACAAACTTCAAGCTGTATAGTCAAACTGATCCTGACACTTTAAACATAGTTACTAGAAACTCTGAAGTTGTAGCGAGCCAGCCGGGAGTGAAGAAATGGGCAGTCATCTAAGGTACTGAGTACATGCATAGCTGTTCAAGCATCTTTTACAAAGCTGATAACTCACCAGTCATAATAGCCATCAAACTTTATTATTTTAGTATTGTTCAGTTGGCGTTACTCCATGTGCATATTCTTTAAAATTGGATGGGAAAACTACTAAAATGAGCCTTTCTCACAGTTGAAGTGAAGTCTTAATCCATCAGAAAAGAAATGAATTTCCCAACACAGAAGCATAGGGGGAATAGTCCATACATCAAACAGAATTATGAGCGTATGTGGAAATAAAGTGTTAAAGTTACATTAAGCTGGCATTAGGTTGCACAAATTAAAATCCCTTATGCTCTTATCTGTTAAAGGCAAGGCAAGGCAAGGCAAGTTTATTTGTATAGCACATTTTCAGGTTCAAGACAATTCAAAGTGCTTTACA
>JBBBVU010000025.1:16932426-16947155 GCA_037177055.1 Atherinosoma microstoma
TCATTGTCTCCCCTGCTCCTGTGTATTTAGTGTCTGTGTCTCCCTGCACTCCCTGCCAGTTCGTCTTGTGCCACCACCTGACTTACCAGCCTCTTCATAGCATTGATCTCTAGTTCTTAGCCCCTTTTGAACCTTGCCTGTCTTGACCTTGCCTCAGCCTCACCCCTTTGGTTTTCTAGCTCCGTGGATTCCTGGCTTCCGACCTCTGCTTGTCCGACCACTCCTTTGCCCAGCCCTCGCGTTGTTCTTGTCTACGACAAATAAATTGTTCTTGTTTTTTGAGACTCAGCCTTGCCTCCTGTCCACGCCTGTGTCCGCACTTTCATATCCTGACAGTTATGGGTGAAGCTTTCCTGATATCAGATTTTCACTGCAATGATAATCTTCACCAAAAGATTCTTTTTTTTTTTTTAAGAAAAATATACGGGTTTTTTTCTTTGACTCAAGTGGCCTTTATCATACAGTTGCTGGAAAGGAAACGGGATCAGAGAGAGAGGGTGGTATGCCACAAAGAGCCCCAGGCCGGGATTCAGACCCAGTCTGTCTGCATTTAGCCTCCTTATATAAGCTGTCTGCTCAAATAGTTCAATCAAAATCAGTCCCGTCTCTATAGAGAACTTGATAATATGCTTCTACTAAACTCATTTTCTTTTGTCGGTAGTTGTGCGATTCCTTTTTGATAATACAGTAACACATAAAACGAGGTAAAAAAGAAGTTATTTTATAAAAAAAAACAAAGAAAACTGTGCAATCACAAAGTAAAATCATGTTATCGTGCATCATCAACACAATATCAATTTTTCAATATTTTGATGTTATGATTATTGTCAACACCAGCAAGTTGTTCCAATCAATTCTATAGAAGAAATAAAAACGATGGATAATTATATAGAGGATTAATAGTCAGTTAATGGAAAATAATGCATATAAAAGATTAAATGAGCTGGTAGTTCAAGGGGAAACATATTGTATCAATAAGCACATAGTAATGCCATTATAACTGTAAATGATCCAGGCTATGCAAATTTTCTGCAGATTACTTTCAGTGCTTTAATTACTCTTTCCTGACGTAACTTCGTAAACCAACACCATGATTGCAAAACTTATCCTAAACCTCTGAGTTCTTCTCCCACCACTGACAAATTAGGTGCTGCAGATAAGGACGATCCCTGGCTGCAGACTTGTTTGTTCTGCTCAGACATCATAAAACTGCACTTTTTCTTCATCCCTGAGATACGTGAGAGGATGCTGGCTGACAGTGGAGACACTTTTGAAGCCTGAAGTTTGAATGAAATCTCTTTTGAGTGCAGAGACACCCAAAGAATGTTGTTACTGAGAACAAGCACTGTGATTTAACAGGCCAACTCTTATTAATATGTAAATGTGCTAAAATTTCACCAGTTGTAAACTATTGAGCCATTATGAACAGATTTAATGTTGCTTTGTATGATCAATTTGAAATGCTGTTTGCTCTCAGTTTGTCTGAGTGATAATCAGCAACAAACCATTAGAGACATGTAGCTTTGCTCCAAGTGTCTGCAGCTGTCCCTTACCTCCAGAACTCTTCCTCGGGTGTTGAAATTTGCAGATATGTATCATTGCTGGGGGGAAAAAAATGAAAAATATGAGTAATTAGATAATTGTTTTGACAATGTCCTACATATCATCACAGTTTTGGGTATTGCAAACTTTTAAAGTAAGAATTCCAAGGAAATTCATGCAGTTTTGCAGCGGCTCAGGAAATAAACAGCAGACTAACAAGCTGGTGTTGAGCCGATGTCTAATCCATAGCAGAATCCAACTTTTTGGTTTTTGGCTTGCTTTTTGAAACATGATTTAGTGGGTTGTATTATAGCATATGTATGCAGGGACAACCTTGTCAACACATACTTTTTGGATTTATTTTAACTACTTTTCAACCTTTAACAGAGAAGATCAGCAGCTTCAAACCATAAAACAGACGTAGGGTACTTTTCACATTGAAAACATACAAGCATAGGCATGTCCCAAAGTTTGGGACAAAAGAGTAATCCCATCATTCTTAGAAATCCTCTTTACTTGAATTCAAGCTATGCAATCTGTATGAACATGTTAGAGTGACTCACATATAACTGCTGTTCTCAAAGTAGTCATTTGATGTGATGTTGTTCAGGAAAGACCAGTTGGAATCATTCCGAAAAAGCTCCGGGTTGGCAAAGGCTCCAGGGCGACTGTTGCATGATTCTAAGTTGAAGAAATGTGGGATAAATGTCACATACTTCAAAACGTGGAAAGGTTTGTGTTTGCTAATCCAATGCAGATGTGTCTTAACAAGCTGTTTCTATTAATCACAGACAAAAAGGGCTTACCGGTGTTCCAATAGTTGTCACACGAAGACCAAGGCAGAGGGGTTTTGAAGGAGTTTATTAGGTAGAACAAAACCCAGGCCAAAATAACGATGTAGTAAATGTTTAAGTAGATCACAATCACTTGGGATGCGAATCCCACCCCTGCAGGAGAAGTGAGTTTTCACACAGTTAGCAGATGTTTCAGACTGCTTTTTCTCATTATGCAACAGTTACATTTGCACAGCACTGGACTGGCTCACATAAAATACACATGTGTTGTCTTCTTTCAAGATGTTTTAATGTCTGGATTTGATATAAAAAAAAAAGCATGATTCAATATAAATAAACTCTTTATGTTCATTTTGTATTGATTTCATTCAGGGAAAACAAGTCTGTCTATGAGTGCACAAAGCAGCTATTGTCAGGGTTTGATCTCTTCTACAGTCTGTCAGAACTTTGTTTTTACCCTGAAACATGGGGCAAATCTTCCTCCAGGCGGTAACTCCACCCTCACTGGTGTATTGGCCAATTGCTGTCTCCAGGAAGAACACAGGGATGCCACAGAAGAGGAGGAACACAAAGTAGGGGATGAGAAAAGCACCTAAAAACACAGAAGAAATGTCATTAGTTTAGGCTGTAAAGCAGGGATTCCTTATGGTGATGACTCATACACATACATATATTAAAGGATTAGAAGATTTGTGGATGACATGAGTCATTTTTCATGGATGGGGAGGGAATTTAAGAAGCATACAAAAAAAAATGAAAGCTTAAAATTGAATAATATTTGAAAAAAAAGCTAAAATTATTTCTTAATATTTTCTTTGACATTCATATTCAGCATCTAACTCAATCAAACATGCAGGCGCGCAGACAGGCAGATGCATAAGTCAAAATCCTCTCACGAATGCAGCCCCTTACCTCCTCCGTTCTTGTAGCACAGATAAGGAAAACGCCAAACATTTCCGAGGCCAATTATTTCTCCAGCCATGGAGAGAATGAACTCCATTTTGTTGGCCCATTTTTCCCGTGGCTGAGCTCCTTCCTCTGGAGCCTGTTTATCCTGCTCAGATTCATCAGCAGGGGCCCCTCTGCCTGTTTCCTCTGTCATGACCCCCTTGTTACAATCTGCACATAATTAAGAAAAATTGAATATAACATATGTTGTACCCTCTCCAGTTCCTTTAAAAATGCATGTTCATGCATGGAAGAAAAGCCTTACATCTTAACTTTTCATGTTTACTCAAACTACAGTGTATTAATCCTCATCCATCAATGAATAAAACTTCTGACTCATCAGACTCCCTTATAAGTCATCTTTAACTGAAAATTACTCTTCCGGTTGTGCATAACTTGCATAAAGATAAAGTGCATCAAGATTTCACAAAAATATTTTCATGCTACTCACCCGCGTCCTTTATGTGGAACCGACAATAAATTCCTTCAACGACTGAGGGAAGTTTTGAAGAAAAGCCTTATTCTAAAGAGGGTGTGTCCTGCAAGACACACTCGGGTTGTCCCATAGAAAACTTCACAGAAGATGGATTAAGTTGTTCAAACGCTAAGGGCATAAACTATAAATACCTCAACCTCATTGCCAAACAGTTATGCAGTCTATAACTGATGCTATTGACAGCATGCTACATTAATAAAATAGGCATAGTAGCCTATTTATGTGTAGACAAAAGTGATACTATAAGAAAAGGAGGAAAAATGGGATGTTCTTTCCTAATTTCATTATCAAAACAAATTATTGGTCTGAATTGATATAATACGATCGCTTTTTTAAGTGGTAGGCTGTATGATAGGGAGAAAAACTGGATGTCCTCCCTTAATTTTATTATTAAACCAAATACATTTTTTGAATTTATATCACAGTCCGAACTTTATAACTCGGGCTCTGATGTGTAACTTTTCTAATCATTTTTACCGAATATAAAGTGAAATATTTCCTAAATTGGGTGCTCACTAATTGTTTTTTTGTTTTTTTCTAAACAGATGTGCGCACCTGACAGAATAAACTCCGGGTTTGATACTCCACGTGTTGTAGGGGGAGGAGCTTCCAGTTGGACTTACGCAGTGACGTCTTGTTGTTTGACGAATCAGGAAATAAAAGTAAACAAGAATTCGGCGAGGAAAATGATTTTCAGACATTCAAACCCAGACAAATCCCGTTGTTTTTCTGATGTTTTATTTATGGAACATGAAGTTTTATATTCCGAGAAAGGAGACCCCAGTTAAAGGCTGACTGAAAGCCAGTAAGACACTCGTAGAAACGACAGGAAGCGGGTGCGGCAACAGCTAACGAGAGCTAGCTCGATATGGCAGTTTCTGTTGTGTTTTAATATTTTTTCACAGGATGAAATGCCCTTACGACTATGGCTTAAACGCAGCTCTTCGACTTTAGGTTTGTCGAGTAAAATAATCATCCGACCTTCCCTCAATTCTCGCTTGTATTTTAGTTTTGATTTGTCTTTCAGAGTGCTTAAGTGTGTTGTTAATTTCAGATTTAGCAATGTTAGCCATCAGATCATCAGAGGAGGAGTCCACTGAGATTGAGGAGATGGACACCTCAGAGCCCAACTGGTGTTGGTTCTATCTGGCCGAGTGTGGAGTTTGGCACATGTTTGAGGTAGTTTACATCATATCACAACATAACAGTGACTTGTGCTTACACTGTGTCCCCATTATATCGTATTCATGCTTTCCACAAAGTTGGTGTTGCCAAAAGTGTCTGCAAGATAATGTGCCAACCGGAGTTATAGATGCAGGTATGCAGATTAGATTTCCCTTTGTTTGAGCTCCATATATTTATAAATGTGCCCTCTATAATCTTTGATTTGCTTTTAAAATGGGTCATTATATACCATCTAGATATCAGTCTAGGTGCAATTACTGAACTACAACTGCAGTTAATAAAACTACAAACAGTTGTAGCTCCTCAATGGTGACATATTCAGATTATTACTTGTAGTTCTAAACATCTTCATTTAAAACAAGTAGGATAATCTTCTACAGATACAAGTAATTATTTAGCTGATGAAAGAATTCCTGGTTTAAGAACAATATTATCCTGCTCTATGAAAAGCTGAAACTACAGAATACATTTTGATGCTTGAAAAAACATAATTTCACATCAAAATAGTTGCTTCTTTTTTGTTTTTACCATTCATCTACTAACTTAAAATCTCTTTTAATATTAAGACTTAACATATCTGTATGTTGTCAAAGTATATTTTGATACGTTTTCTGTCAATTAATCGTCTGATTTGCTCAGTTCACCGTTTGTTTCCACTTTTTGTCTGCCAGATTGATCCCAGTGCGGCCTGCTCCGTGACCAGTGCTCAGATTGAGCAGTGTTACAACAGGAACCAACGTGGGGTCATGGAGTTTTACACAGCCAAATATACATACAGACTTGACTTTTCAAGTAAGTTGGAGAGTTACAAACTTAATATCAAGAGTATTTAGTCAAAGAGAGAACATTAAAGCTTCTTGTAATCAAAATAACTTAATGAATTCAAGTTATATAAAAAAAAGAATCCTTAGTTACAGTTCATTGATTTTTAATGAGTAAGAGCCTCTGTTGCTCTAATCTTTATTAAATTCTTCTCCAGTTATGCGCCAAATAAATGTAACAACAGGGAAGCAGCGGCCAATTAAACGCTCACTCCACTCTGCAACTGGCTTCAGGTAAGATTTTATGGTTTGTGTAAATATGCACATATAAGTTATGTAAGTATTTATTCATTCATCAAATACTAAAGAAAACATGTTTAGAAATGAAGTTAAATGGAGTAGGATCAGGTTGTGGTAAGGATAAGAGACAAGAGTGTTTCTGGCTGAGAATATAAGCTTTTTATTCCCACCATTGCATCTACTGATTCTACTCTATCCTTCACCTGATCCATCAGGTTTATTTGTGATAATCTGGCTTTGCCCGTTCCCTGTCACTGGGAGAGAATCAATACAGATGAGCCTTATCAGGTGAGTAAATGAACACTTTTTCTTTGTGTTTATGTCACACTTTTGGGATTGAGAGGGGTCTAATCCCCCCCCCATACTAAAAGCCCCATTTGGATCTTGGTTTTTGCTGGAAAACAGTGTCTGTGTGTGTGATGGTGATCACACTGTTGAATTCCGTTTCTCACCCCCCCTTCAGGTTTAATAGTTTTTTTAGTACAGTGTGAAAATAATTAAGATTATCTAACTATATTAATCCTAACAATCAAGATAATCAAAAATAAATCCCAGTAATGGTTATCAACCTGCTAAGTTCAGCCCAGGATCTCCAGCTCCGGGCCATGTTGTAAAGTTGGCAATATAATCAATTGACCAATCACAAACGCTGATCTGGAACTGCATGTTTCAAACAGAAAAGGGAAGAATCTATATCTAGAAATATGAGCAGAAGAAAAGTGTGAACCAGCCAGGAAGCAACAACCTTTGACTGACTGCTTGATTTAATTAAGTTGATCAATATCACACATTTTGTTATCCAATTTGGATGTTTTGCAAAGCATCCAAATTAGACGCAATCCACACCAAGCGTGTCTTTAAACTGTCAGTTAAATATGACCGGCATCATGTAGCCATTATTTTGTAAACAGCTGGATTTCATTATTCCTACTAAATGACCAGTAAAGGTAATTATTGTGACATTAACATTTAATTTGAATCAACTTTAATGTTAATGCTCCATTATAAACGGCCCTTTCAGATGTTACTTAAGCCAAGAAAACTTAGTTTTAGTTCCTCCAGTAAGACTTTTTTTCCCACTTGCTGTTCTCTCCTCCAGGTTCACTTTTAGGGAACTGAGATATCCTTTTAAAAGGGTTTGCTCAGATCCATTTCCAGGTCACAGGCAGGAGGATGGACTAGAGAGGAGACAAGGAGGTACAAATTAGACAAATGAGATGAGCTTTTGTGTGTTGCCACTGAAAGGCCAGTGGGGATGCTTCAAGGAGCAATAACAAAAATATCTCTCCAAGCTGTGAGGAAAGAAGAGATTGCCTCACCACCACCTAAGCAGCAAGTCTGCAGTTATTTACTGAACTTGTGTTGTTTCCATTGATTTTTCCAGCAGAGTTTTGTTCTTCTTTTTACCATTTCACTCATACCTGGTTGTGTTTTTCGCAGCTCGTCCAGCTCGGCAGAGACACGTACGAGTTTAAAGAAGTAGCCAGACTCTACGAAAGGACGATGGATCATCCAGTCAAATCCATCCAGAGGATTCAGAACCTGGATTTATGGGAGTTCTTCTGCAGGTAAAGAGTTGTTTTATGTTTAATTCTGTGTCTCTTCAGTGGCTCCTTGTGGGAACTGAGGCTTTGACGGTAATGTAACGTTATTATATTTCATATACTCTCTAAATGAATTTAAGCTTGCTTGCAGTCTGTCAGACAATCTGGGAAATGAGAACAATAAAACTTGTACAAAGCGGCCACTTTAGTGGAGTTAAAGTGTTTTTATGTAAGTTTGCAGCAGTATTTGTTAGATTCTTTTGTGCGACATCTGAAACAACTCTGCTTCTAAAAGATAGTGCTATTGTGGTTTCTAGTAAATTCCTTTTAGATCTTTGCTATTTGTAAAGACAAAAGAAACTCTGTGTTGTGTTCTCCCCTAAGGAAGAAAACACAGTTGCGAAAAGTCAAGCGAACACTGGATATTGAGGAGCGAATGCTGTTTCATGGCACAGGACACAGCAACATACAAGCTATATGTACATTTAACTTTGACTGGCGGCTGACAGGAAGTCATGGCGATGTTTATGGCAAAGGTACATCCCTTTGTGTTGTGGTGCAACATCCTGAAAGAATTCACCACACTTCCCTTGTCGCCCGATGTTTTTTTTTTTAAACATTTTTTTTTTCCATTGTTTTTCCCGCAGGGAGCTATTTCGCCCGGGATGCCAAATATTCCAGTAAGTTCTGCCACACCACAGGAAAACACAACACCACCCTGCAGAGACATGGACTCGCTCCCCCTATATTTGCCAGCGAGCCGCCCTATAAGACCATGTTCCTGGCCAGAGTGCTTGTTGGAGAGTACACAGTCGGCCATCCTATGTACTGCAGACCACCCTCTAAGGACGCCAGCTTCACCAACTTCTATGACAGCTGCGTGGACGATATGGCCAATCCAAAGATCTATGTGATTTTTGATAGCAACCAGATTTACCCAGAGTATCTGATCGAGTTCTACTGATGCCAAACTAAAAGAAACTGTAATTCTTTTTCATACATACATATATATATATAATATATACACAATTTGGATCTCTAATATGGAAGAGAAACAAATGATGCGATTTAGTGAGAAAAAAAAAGCCTCTGAGGAGATGTTTGTTTTATTTTTTATTTTTGTTTTACTTCAGTCAGATCCAGTGCCTAATTGGATCATGGGTCATCCAAAGTGCCTTTGGAGAATATGGAAAAAGCATGAGGACAATGGCGACATTGTGTACAGTCTCTATACTGCACAGTACACTCCAGGGCAGGGCTTTTTGGGAATGTTTGCGAATGTTACTGTGATTTAATGAAAAGATTAAAAAAAGGATCAAAATACTGACTTAAAAGCTGCATTTTAGGCTTGCAACTTCAAGTTTTGTATTGAATTCGAAGTCTGTGCTTTCTTGTTCAATATGTGTAAACAGTTAATGTG
The DNA here is from genome assembly GCA_037177055.1 of Atherinosoma microstoma. Taxonomy (NCBI): domain Eukaryota; kingdom Metazoa; phylum Chordata; class Actinopteri; order Atheriniformes; family Atherinidae; genus Atherinosoma; species Atherinosoma microstoma. The sequence goes on from JBBBVU010000025.1 coordinate 16,941,417, forward strand.
AAATAAGAGCAGCCTATAGATTATACGGTAGGTGACATCCAGCCTTTGGGAACACCTTTTCCTTTACATCCTTAGTGCCACACAGACGCTTATGTGAGAAACCAAAAACGTGTTCCGATCGCTTCTTATGTCTTATGTGCCGTCACGTTAGCGACATTTACATCTGTTTGCAATTAGTACAATGTGTTGCAGATGGGTGATGGATGAAAGTAAAGACTTAAGGCCACCAGAACTGCTCCAGATCACCTTGAAGTCTGTGGAACTGAAATGAGGGGGCATGCCCTGATGATGATGATGATGATGATGATGATGGAGATCGCTCTTTAACACATTGGTCCAGAGGTGTTTGGTTCTTTCTTTTCATTCCGTCACCCATATGTGGCTTGGATATGTTTGTTTTGTTTTTTTCCTGATAAAAACCTTCTACCTCTGCATTCTTTAACCATGCATCAGTGCACTTTTCTCCCTTTCTGTGAAAGGTTTTACAGCTGTGTCACAATGGCATAAAATTGTTGCGTTCACTTGTCATCGCTGAGGAGTAACGTCTATCTTTTCTGACTTCCGAGCTTACGTTTGTTTTTATGAAGCATGTGCAGCTTAAGTTCATTTGGAGAGATGACGACGTTTAGCGTCACACAGTCATCGGAGGGCGATTTCATCAACCGTTAACTCCTTTTGTATGAGCGAAGCTGTAAATTCATCTCATCTTAAACAAAAGACGTCGCCAGCACATGTGTCGTACTGTAACAATTTACCCACACTCTGTAAAAAAAAAAAAAAAACTAAAAAAAAAACTTTGTTGTGTTCATTGTTGCATTAACCGTATGACTGTCAGAACAGCAAGTTCAGGATTAGGAAACTAGACACTCCTGCAGAGTAAGATGCAAGAAACAGCCTGTTTGTTAAAAACACAATATCTGAGAGTGTGTGAGCTGGTGTGTGTGAAGCTATGTGTCTGTAATAAAAAGAAATAAAGTTTTCAACATAACACCTTCAGTATTTCCTTCCAGCCTGCACTGTTTTAAGCAGGGAGACAAATGACAGCATTTAAAACAACCTATAAGAGGGAGTGGCTTTGAACCACAAGTATCAGTTGACAACACAGCTAGGAACGTCTGTGTCATTCATTTATGTAGCTTAATTTCTATCTGGGACAATGTTTTACAAAGAAGAAATGGAATACATGGACACGTCAGATACCCCGTGGTGTTGGTATTACCTGGCAGATTGCGGGAGGTGGCACCGGTTTGAAGTAAGCTGTATATATATGGTATAATCAGTTTGTTTCAGATTTCAGCTGTAAGGTATCATGTAGTTAACCTGGCTTGTTCCAATCCTTCAGGATGACCCTGATAACCCCCTCAGCAGTGCGAATGTTGAGAATTATTACCTGAGAGATTCAAACGCAGTTGTGAATACATCATCCAGCAGCTGCCACAGCAAGATTGACTTCTCTGGTATGTCAGTACATCTTCATGCTCACTGTTCTGCTTGGCTTACAATATAAGAAACTCAGCTGAAATGATTTACAGTCGTCTGCCTATGTAGTCATGTTGCAGACTGACCTCGCCACAGGGAGGGAAAGACGAATCCAACGAAGCCTGAACATTGACAGAAAGTAAGAAAAAGATGTTGTGCTGCCAATAGTTCACTCACAAGTTTAGTTTCTGTTCAAACGAAAGTGAAACTTAAAAGGAAATGTGTTGCTCTCTTTGCACAGCTGCTCCTGTTTCACCGCTGCGCCTGTTTTCTGGGAAAGAGTTGATCCCACACTTCCATACCAGGTGATTGTGAGAAAAAACTTGTAAAACACATCTTGGAAAAATGAATTAAAAGCAGGGGTTATATTGGCTGTGGGCCAAGCCAAGCTCTGCTTCCTTGTATTCAAACGTTGTCCAGCTTGAGTACAGCTCTGTGTGCTGCACTGTCAGCAGCAGCTCATACACCTTCAGTCAGTCGCACGTGGAATACATGGCTAAAAATCTACTGGATTACACTCAAATTACAGAGTACAAGTCAAGGTGGTAGAGATGAGTTATCTAGAGGTTCCTGAGTGTGGAGATGTTTGCTCCTGCCTTAGTAGCGCGTGTAAATCTGAGAGTTCATTTACCTCTACTGATGAATGACTGTGATAAGTAGGGAAGCACATAGTACCAAAAAAAAAAACGTATTACATTTTAACATAAGTTTTAATGTAAAAACATAAAACCTATGTTATAATGTAATAAGTTTTATTAACTTATTAGCTAATCTTAATGTTAAGTCTTTGATCTATGTTGAGAGTTTCTACAAAACTTTTTTTTTTTCTAAAACACAGTGTTTGCTGGTTTGGACTTTGTGATGTTTTGATTATTTTAGTCAGTTTTTAACATCTGTTATGAGGGCTAACAGATAAAACCTAAAACATCACGTTATGACGTGATAAGTTTTGTAAAAATATAAAATTAATCCCGATACAACGTGATAGTTTATTGCAAAAATGTGAAACTTATTACATCATATCATTATACTTTTTTACAAAAAAAACTAACATTATGACGTCATTAGGTCAACTTGTTTTTTTTCCTCTCTTAGGTGGCAGCAATAGGCTTCCATAGGTTCTCTCAACAAGCAAATTGTTGAGCTTATTCATTCGTTTACAGTGCCTGTAGTAAATGATCAAGACAGCAATTTTCTTTTATTTAATTTAGTGTATTATAATATAATATATGTAATATAATTATATTTTAGTTTGTTCACCTCAGTGCAGTAATTGCGACTGTTGCGTTACTGGAAAAGATGGTGTTAACTTTGTTGATTTTGCTGCTTTGCAGAGTTATTTGGAACAAAGCTTTGAATGTATTTATGTCTAATATATTTTGTAGTTGATATCTCTGAGTGAAGTCACTCCTGAGTACCAGACTGTGGCCAATTATGTGAAGCACGATGGGCTCCTGAACAGATCCATTGTATCAATCAGCAGGATACAGAATTTGGACCTCTGGGAAATATTTAACAGGTTAGAAACATCTTTTAAGTTGCATTGTCTGTATTTCCTTCATCTTTTATGCGCTACGTTAAATATTTCTTCCCATATTCATCAAAGGAAAAAGAAGCAGCTGATGAGGATTCAACAAGTCAAAGAAATTCAAGAGAGGAGACTTTTCCATGGGACAAAAATTAAAAATGTTGACAGCATTTGCAAATATAACTTTGATTTACGGTTAGCCGGACAAAATGCCCACGTATTTGGAAAAGGTAAGTTCACTGATATGATCATAGATGCGTAATTATAATTGCAGTTTCCTCAACTGATCCGTGTTTTCTTTTTTTATGCAGGAATATATTTTGCCAGTCACGCAACATACGCAGACAAGTACAGCACCAAAAGCTTGGATTCATTGCCGCTGTATGGCCAGGAAAATGATGGTGGACACCCTGAATACACTAAAATACTGTTTTTGGCTCGAGTGATGGTCGGGAAATCTAACGTTGGAGAATCTCATTTTAAAACACCAGATCACGGAAGTCTTAAAAGCTCACACGACAGCTGTGTGGATGACACCAGTCACCCCAAAATATTTGTTATATTTGATCCAAATCAAATTTATCCAGAGTATCTTGTTCAGTACAAATAAAATAAAATTAAAATAAATGAAAAATGCCTCACTTAGACTCTCTGGATGTGAGTTTTGGCAACATTATTAAGTTTTTAGAACTTGTTTTAAAAGTCAATTATCTTCAGACTGCTGTTAAGAACTGCTGATTATTTTGTAAAGGTAATGCAGACTAATGTAAATATGCAGAAGCATAAGGAAAGTTGACGAAGGTGTCAAATTTCCTGACAATGCACAGCTAGACATTTTATATGTGTTTATTTATTTATGTATGTATAAAGGTACATGGGATATGGAATTGTTTGTATATGGATATATAATATACAGTAACTGTGGAAGCTGATTAATGTTTTCTTATTGAAAGGGGTAAAGGATTTAATAGGTTAGACTTCTTCCTAATCCTTTGTGAACATGTTGGATTATTTTTTTATGGTTTGCTGTTTTTTATCATAACTAACACAATTTGTTGTCTTCTTAACATTTTCAGAATAAACTATTTATTTATTTCCTTATTTTATTTAATAGAAAACAATAAAAGACATATAAATCCTCCACACAAGGGAAGGAAATAAGAAGGAAAAGAAAATGATCGGCCTAAATTCACAAGTAAACCCAGAAAATACGTCAAAAGGTTTGGGAAGCTGGATTTTCTCTTATCAAGGTCCATCCTATGATGCTGGTTTGCTTTTTACCGGGATAAATCACCATGGTAACATAGGCTGAACTGCCAACCTGCTCCAGACCAAGTTATGTTCTGGAAAAGAAATCAGTGACAGGGATCCCCCACTGTCCTGGAGATGTTTCCCTGTTGCAACACACCTGACTCAAATGAATGGGTCAATAGCAGACTTGTGCGGTGCTTGTCAGAATCAGGTGTGTTGCAGCAGGGAAACATCTAATACCTGAAGGACAGTGAGCCTTGAGGACCGGGGTCGGGGTGGGTAGCATAAAGGCACCACCTTCTGACCAATCAGCTCTTTTGGAAAATGGCCTGCCCATTTTGTCTACAATGTTGGTCTCTATTGTGAGGAGCGCTTGGTAGAGAGTTTTTAGGGACAGATGCAACATTTTTGATAGAGAAATAAATCCACTGACTGCTTTGAAGTATGTTTTTGGACTTGTTTCCAAGGGTTACATCTGAAATAATGAGGTTAATAATGATAATGGTCACAGTATAAAATCACTGCAAAGCCATGAATGCACAACTTCTCGTGCCGTCACTGTGAGGAATTAATATTCAACTCAAAAAGCGTTCACGCAGGGGGTGCAAAGCCTCAAAAGAACTCAATGGAATATATGAAGGAAGGGAAGGAACTGAGGAAGTGCCCTGTCTGAAACATCTGTGCTGTATTAAAGTGAAATGAACTGATCAGAATGCTGTCTGTTTATATTTTCCAGTGAATTAATGTCGTATAATCTTATGAATTGACACATTAACAGAGCCAGCAATTTCATGCCAGCACTCCTACCTGGCTGTTGCTGCGGCAACAGTGTAGCTTTTGGTCCTGATGAAGGATGACCATCTGTTCCTGAAGTAGGCTGCCCTGCAGCATTCCTCCACGTTTGCGATTGGTCAGAATCTGCAAACACCCTGGGCTGAATTACAGAGTTGATACTAGCTTCATAGTACCGCTTATCAGGATGCAAATGTCTGAGTCAATGAACCCAGGTAACGGAGAGATATCCTGGGTATGTTCATCTCTGTTCATAGTAGGCTACAGGCCTCTAGCAGAGGATAACACTGAACAAAAACTTGTAAACAAAGAAAAAAATACATTAGCAAAAACCAAGGAGTTCCAGGTTAAACCTGCTCGCAATGGTGATACAAAACCATAGCTGAGAAAATCAACTTTTCCGTTTTATATATTTTATACATTAGCCTACATTGATCCAATCCTTCTGTCACGGAGCGGGAGAGGCTCAGATGCAGATGACAAAACACTAATACACAATCACTGAGTTTATATAATTTATTAAACGAAAAGCATATGAAAAACGAGCAAGGGATGAGGCAAGGGGGAAGACCGGGGACCAGGTCAGGAGAGAGGACGGAGCTGGCAGAGGCAGGCTGCAGAGGAACCGGGGCAGAGGAGAATACAGGCGGGGATAAACCGAGGAGGATGAAGAGGCACTCACAGGGGAG
>JBBBVU010000025.1:16963193-16979937 GCA_037177055.1 Atherinosoma microstoma
CACGTGTTCTACAACGTGTGTGCATTCATCCTTTGTGTTGTGATGCGGACAGATATCATCACTCCTTACACACTCATACACGGAGCTCCTCCAGTGACCCATGGACAGCCAAAGGAGGAAGCAAAGCAGCCCAAATAAACATCACCCATAGCAAGAGACTACAAGATAACAGGAAAAAGAAAATAGAGAAAAGAGTGTAAGGGCTTCGAAAGGGGAAGCAGCTTGGTCCAAAGACAGCAATGGTCCCCTTGCCACTGACCAAGCAAGAGTACAGAAAGCACCAGGAAGAACTGAGAGTGATAAGAAAGGGGAGAAAGGGACAATGCACAATGGTGCTTTCAGCAGAGAACGACAGATTTCATTTCCTATGAATATCCTGGAGATATTAACATGGAGCAGCAAGGCGTCTGCTCCTCCAAACTGATGTGAAATGCTGCACCAACAGCAGCACAGGGGGAACGCCGTGTCATGTTTTACTATTATGAATAGTAAACAGTGTGCTCTAATCTTGTCTCCTCTCTCAGATAAACACAGCGTGCATGTGTTCGCACCATCTGCAAAACCTCAAACAGCTCATACAGTGCCAGCATCGAAAGCAATAGTAAAAGCAGTAAAAGTAAATTCCACGGTAAATGCAGAAAGAGATTAGACACATAATTACTGCTCCACTTTGACTCTTTGTAAAATACTTATAAGATTAAATGAGCAGCAAGCTTGGACGGAGGGTGGATTATAGCAGCAATTGTACGAGGGCAATGTTGTGCTGTTTTTAATTTGAACATTTTTGGCCCCGAATTCATATAAGAACAGCCTCACAACGGTAGGCTGTTACCGAAAAGGAACGTCTTTCAGTTTCCAAAGAATAATTGGGATTATTTGGTTAATGCAAGTTTCTGCCCTATTAAGCCAGAATAATGTATATAAATTTTGTTTTTGCTGTTATCTGCATTGCCAATTTTATGAAAACTTATCTAAAGGTCAACTTTGCTCAAAGGTCATTTGTGGGATTTTCTCTTGGCATCTCTTTACTTGGCAACACTGGATGAGGGAAAAAAGAGCAGGAAGAAGACAAGCTCAGGGAGGAAATTCTCCTAATATCTATATATTCCACATCATTTGTCAGATTATCTGTGGTTCTTCGTAGTTTTGGCAATCGCTCCACACCGATTCAATATTGCCAATGTGATTATCAATCATTATTAATGATTTTTCCTCAGCAGCAGTTTCAAATAAAATTCAGTAATTTAGGACTATGAATCCAGCAGGCTGTCATCCAGCTGGCCTTGCTTCCTGACAGCTATGATCTGCTGAAGGATAGTAAACAGAAGCTACATTAGGTCAGCCTGCACTAGCTATTAGCCACCACAGCTAACCAGGGTTATTTCCATTGCAGAGTTGTATCTGCTTCAAATTCAAATAGGCTGGTCCAGTTCTGAAAAAACGAAATATATATTGTGTATAAAATAAGTACCATTATGACTAAAGAGTGTAACTAAAAAACTGACACACAAAGTGAGTGAGGTCAGAAGAAGTAGATGGGAAGCTAGGGGTAGCTGCTAACTGATAAGCTAGCCAGCTACATTGCTTTGGAGATTAATATACTTGGTAAAAAAAACCTGCAAAAATCTAAAGAAAATAATATATAAGATTGCATATTTGCAATACAGAATGATATTTTAAGTTAGCTAAGATGAGCGAACAATTCATCACATTGTAGGCAGAAAATGACAGGATGCCGGAATAATAAGTAGATATGTGACAATGCTAAACTTTTCTAAAAATTCTCAACAGAAGCCTGATTAGATGCAAAAGAAAAGGCGCATGATAATAACCCTCCATTGCGTGCACGCTAACCTCAAAACAACTGACACAGTCTGGTCCTATTTGGATTACAAGATGGAGAGGGTTCCCCCTCTGAGGGATTTTAGCTCTTGGATTAAAAAGTGTCAAATTGTGTCTAATTATTAGTATAAAGACAGCTTACTGCAGCAAAGCCTGATTATTACAGTATGGCAACAAGTGCTTCACACTGTGATAATCAGCCATGCCTCTTATAAAGAACTGCAGAGGTCTCACTTTGCAGGGATTCATTTGTATGTTGACCATTTCTTGAGGTTGAAACGTTTGTCAAATGTTTAGACCACATCATGTCACAAAGTCTTAGAAGAGCATTATTAGTTCATTTAATTCTTTGGTGAACAATCGAGCTGCTGAATTTATTGTTAACAACAAAGCAAAAAGCAAGAGCAAATTATTTTAGATTTCCCACTTCTGATGTAAGTAAATGTATCGTGATTTAAAGATGAAGTTAGGATGGAGAGGAGATGAAAAGGCTGGATAATTCGACTCTGAGCAGATAGTTTGTAGCATTATCCTACAAAACTGAACTGCTTGTTGAATGAGGAGGGGTTTTTTTTTTATTAAAACCTTGCTGGCCTCAAACAAAGATTGGATAAAACAGTTGTGTTATAGCAGAGTTTTTGACCTGGTAGTCATGTCAGGCAACCAAATATATGCTTTCAAGCACAGAAAAATATCTTTCTCCCCATAGTATACCTCCGTTGAAAATGTTTTGAAAATGTCTATTAATAAAATGTTTTGAGATGCTTTCTTACCGTAGTGCATGTAGCAGTTTCCTTTTGTGGAGTCTAGTTGAATAGCTCTCAAATAGTATTTCTCTGCTTCTGTCTTCTTCCCCTAAAAAAAGACAACAAATTCATTTTTCAACTTTTATATTTGCTATTAATAATTGGAAAGATAAACAAATGATAAGTATTAAACTTCATGACAAATCTGAAGTCATCACAAAATACATATTAGTACATAATTATACCAAAATCATTAGAGTATATGTATGTACACCCTAATGTGTGCAATTTAAAAGGCATGCATCATGCACAAAGATCATGCCTTATATGTGAATGTGAAGTCTATTTTGCAAGCTATCAGCAGGAAAATAATGCTAAAAACCTCCAAAGTGTTTCTGTGTGCATGTGTGTGAACCTGCAACCAAACTGAGAATATTAAACATCTCCACCTCTTCTGTTTCATGCTTCAGCACTGATTGCTTCCATATTGCCAGAAGACTTGCCATGCAACAAGAAATAAGCAGGCCGGGTATATTAGCATTGCCTCATTAGCTTCTTCCCATATCTGCAGTCACTCTAAATGAATAGGTGAGCATGAGGCTTGAATCGCTTCTTTCACATTTTTGTTGGCTGCTTCCCCTTTTCCAATTTAATTAGACCTCTTCTCCAACCATCCATCAAATCAGAGTAAGTCGTCACCGAGCATATTTGTGAAAGGTTTGAGGCCAAAGACAGCTATTAGAGAGTGCTCAGTTATCAACAAATGAGTTTAAACCTAAAAAATGTCTTGGTGTTGACGAGGTAACAACTTCCTTTCATGAACAGCACTTTATTTGGACTCCAGCAACATAGCAAGCCTCTTACATGACAGCAGACACTGTGATTCTGGCAAGAACGAGCCAAAATCGTTGTTTTGGAGCTGCACTTGCTGTTTGCTGCAGGATGTGGCCAGATATCAGACTAACAGGTTTTTAACGTTAGTATCAGATGGATAAAAGCATAATAAGATCACTTTGAAAGTATAGTTGTACTCAAGGTAATGTGGTCCAAGTCTCACAGCATGACAACACATGTCGGGGTGAAGCGTAGTGCAGGACTTTAATTTAACCTTTCCCTCCTTGTCTGTGTCGTTGATTGACTCATGCAAGACAGCCTAAACTGGAGTGATTCAATAAGGAAACAATGTAATTGCATTATAAGTCTGTCCACTGGCCTATTGTCCAGGGTCCATCCAATCTTCTATTTCTTAAACCCTGTAGTGGTGAAGGTGGCCCAAGATGAATCTGTAACCCTCAGCCTAAAGGAGCAGTGCAGATGTCCAGCCATAGTGGGAGACACAATATTATATAAGTGTGCACATACTTTGTGTTGAATATCATCAAATCTTTCAAACAAAAAGGGGAACTATGGGTTAAAGCCCTGAAGGACTGCAGCTGCAACTTTGTGTCAGCATGTGCACACTCATATTGGTTGATTTTGTCTCCTCTCTGCACCCCAGGCTGTGGAAGGAAAGAGGTCAAAGCGTCTTCAGGAGGGTTGCAAAGGGCATACGGTTCAACCTTGAAAGCTAAACTTGACTCAGCTGTGAACACATCGGCTGTCGTGTGTGTTTTTGTTGTTATAGCAAGGGAGATGTGGTGGGAGCACAGGAAGTGTGAAGTATGTTCTGCAGAAAAACATAGAAATGAAAGGTAATACCTGGTAAAAGGTTGGGTAAGTTTGTGCAGCTTTGGATATCTTTTAACACTCATGTATGCACGGATCCCAAAACTGGAGAGGAGAATTTTAGCATGCACATTTCCTTGTCAGACACTTGCACCTAATAACAATTATCAGACTTCCTCCGACTGCAGAAAGATCAATAGGATTTATCTGCCTTATTCATCTCTCGCTCCTCTACTTTATCCCATTTAATTACATTCTGCCACATGGTTACTATGTCACTGCAACTACTATGATGTCTTGTCTCCTGGCATTCTGGTGGGTGTTTGTGTGTCTCTGATAGGACGTACAGTGATGGACAGGAGTTTGCCAAAAGTGAGATGGGCAGGGATGTGGTCCGGCTTGGCTCTGAGGGACTCCCTGTACCAGTGACCTGCTTCCTCCAGCCTGTTCAACCTCATGTAGGCCTCTCCTAAAACAGACCAGAAAAGGACACTAAATTAAACTTTCACAATAAGAAGAGGACCCTTTTGGTTCAAGTCATACAACTTTATGATTATCATGCTGCAGCAGTGACAAAAATTACCCTCACTTTAGAAATAAAGCATCCATCCATTCATCCTTCCATTCATCCTTCCATCCATCCATGGCCTTATCCATCTGTTAAATTTTGTATTTTTTTTTTACATTTTGGCTTTCTAGGAAGCTTTTAGTGTAACCTCAATAAGACAGACCTATAGACTTTAATGTAGCTTATCTTGAGATTATCGTTTTTTGTTTTTTTTTCCAACTATGAAAAAAACAGAGGTCTTTCTTTGTTAGAGTTCAGGGACGCTATTATCAGGAAGTGAACAGAATAACTCATGCATGCCTTAACCTATTGCTAGAGATTCTTCCCAGTTGTGACAAAGAACGAAATTTGGTGCAAATATACGAACCGCTCATTGTCAAGATCACCTCCATCAACTCTAAATTGCAAGAAAAAGCTGTACCTCTTGAAACAAAGTTACAGTAAGTGGTTATCTCAAGAAAGCGATTTATCTTAACATAATGAAATAAATTAACTTATTATGTGAAATCAAGCTTCATATCTTTTAGATGATTCAAGATCATCAAAATAAATAATTGCAGGTGTGGCTGCTCTCGGCTTCCTTACCAGACTTTTTTAGGCCACCTATCCTTATCCTAACGTGGAGTGGCTTTTTGTTTTTCTGTCTTTGCAACATTTGTTCTCTGCTCACATCGACTGATCTTCTTGCCTACTTTTGTGCGAGCCAAACAGCCTAATCCCTGTTCTTTACACGTCATCATCTCCAAGTCTGTCTTTGTTAAACCCCCTTCCTCCACATCAGCTTTTTTTTTCCACGATTCCCCAAAGAGTTTAATCTGTATGGTCACTATTTGTCCACAAACACCCGTGTCTAGACCCTGGAGGGTCCTATCCAGTCTTACTTCATTTATAGCAATCTTTTAATGTAATGTTAGAGTCCCATCATCAAACATCTAAGAATTCTGTTGACTTCTCATTATCATTGAAAAGTCCCATCAGGGTTAAGGTTTTAGAAAGCCCCTCTGTGAGTTTTCTGTCTTGATGTAATCACCATACTGTAAGAGGTGTTATGGATCTGAAGTAAGCTCAGAATGCTTAGGACAGCACTTCTGACTGGATTTTCATAAAGATGGGATTTTTCTAACAGCAATTTAGGGAAAACCTTACTTAAAAAAAGAAAAGACAAGATACTAATGCCTATACCGCATGTACAGTACATGTTTTAAAGCAAAGTTATTTAACTATATTCATTCATTTTTACTATTAAACAAAAGTGCAACAACTCTTCCATTTAATAGATCTACCAACAAACTGGTTGCTTAATTATTAACACAGCAGCTGTAGATAAATCACTTGCATGGACTAGGGAGAGGAGGGACTGAACAGGAAACATTTTAAGGGGACTACTTTTTTCAAAACTGAGACTTTGTTGGATCTCAGGATATGCTGTTGGTCCATGGGGTAAAAGGATATGTAGATGACATCACTTTTTATAAAGTATCCTTTTGCCAACAACACACTAAAACATACTCTAACCTTCCTCAACCTCTCCCTGCACCTGACTAAACACATTTCCTATTTTCATTCAGCCTGCCCCAGGAATTCATGCTCACATTCCAACTATGTCATGAGGATGAGTTTCAAATAATGTAATTAGTGTTACAATAACAAAGAGTGGGATGTGATTTATGACACGGATTAGATTTAATCCACTTCAGAAAGGACAAAAAGTCACTGCATACATTTCAAGAGCTACAATGGTGGAAACAAACAGGTGGTTAAAGTCATTTCTCTGGCAACAAGTTAAAGTCAATTTGTTTTGTCTAAGCTGAGATAAAATGTCAGATGAATGTCTAAAAAGAAACAGATTAAATCACTGAAGCAACACAGTGTTCATACAATTCATAAAACAATCACATCATTTTTTAATTCAATTGTGATGACAGTACATATATGAAATTGTTAGCAAAACACCAATTAACATTTGAAAGCAGTACCACCATTCATCTCTAATCTCATCATTTCATCTGATGCATTTCAAACAAAGATTCAGCAGTGACTCACCCATCATGTTGAAAAGGCTGTGCGGTGCAAACTGTTTGGGCATTTTCTGCACTGCTTCTTTATAAATGGACAGGGCCTCCTGAAGCACAACAACACAGTTCATTTAGTAAATTCAGATTCTGGTTTGCACTCTGTTGGAAGTGAGGGTGTATTTTGTTGGTTTCTTCTTTTTTTTTTTAAACCACAAATCAGACACACCAACCTCCTGCTGGCCCTGTTCATGAAGCAGTTTTCCCAGGTTGTACAGGCAGCTGGTGACGGAGCTCTTGTGAGCGTGGGGATCCTTTAAGTTTTCATCGGGTATCTCGGCACAAGTGAGGAAGGTGCGTTTGGCCTCTTCCAGGTTGCCCTGGTTCATTAAAATTATTCCTGTGTTTAAGTAGGCCGCTGTAGGTAAGAGAAAAATAAGGCACAACATTTAAAGAAGAACCTGCAATCACACATTAGTAAAACCTGCTGTAGGCTGCACCTTCACTGGTCTTTAAGTCTCCTCTGCTTACATGAGTACTGAAAGGACAAATCCCAAAGGGAAATGGAGGATTTTCAAAGACATGCAGGGATATAGTGAAAAGGAGACCAGAGTAAATGTTAAAAAAGACAAAAGATAGAATAAGTATGACAAAATGAAGAAATAAAGATAAATCAGGTTAAAAAGAGATGAAACACAGGAAGATTTATAGGTATCATATCAAAAATCTGCAAGGAAATGCGTCCTCTCTCATAAAGTCAACCTTGGAACAGTAAAAGACAAGCCCTGATCTCACATGAGAGCCCTCGGGTGTGAGATTGAATCTCAATCTGTCTGTCAAGCTGACTACGGCTCTTCAAATAACCATGTGGTCCAAGAACATCTAACTTGGCATTGAAATTAGAGACTGATAGCAATCCACGAAATGACTAGCTAATAGCTTGGGTCGCATTATCCCAACCAATGACAATGAATCAGCCAAAATTGTGAAATGAGTGAGAATGTGTGATTCCCGAGTAATCCAACTCATCACATATCTGCAGGGAAAAAAAAGAGACAAGAATTTACTCACATGCCAGAGTTGGTCGGCTCCCAATAGCAAGTTTGTAATAATGCAGAGCTTCAGAGAAACGCTCATTCTCCTGCAGCAGCAACCCTCTGGTAAGAAAAAAAGAACATTGAAGACATTTGATAACACTTTCTTTTAAATGACAGGACATTGCATGAAAGTGCTGGTGGGCAAAAACAAATAAGTCAAAATATTACAAATAGTTTAGCATTTTTCACCCCAATATTCCAACATTCAACCCCACTCAATTCAAACATCCATCATGCTCAAAAAGCACCACTCTCTTTAAGAATGACAAACTCCATTCGGTTTTTCCCCTCTGCCTTCTTTGCGTGCCAGCTTCCTGACGCCCATGACTTGAGAGAAGCGGGGGAGCACACGAAATGTGGCTCTGCTGTGAGGTTTTGGCACCTGACACTTGACATTGCAGAACTAGAAATAGCTGTGTGTTCTCCCACCGGCCCTGCAAACCATAACTAATCAAATAAGTAGGAGACATTACAAAGAGCCTCGAGGGATGCGCAAAGTTATTTCCTTCTCCGTCACTCCCTCCGTGTCTCACCTTCTTCTCTCCTGCTGTGTAGGATCTATTTTTGTTTGCTCCCTGAAAGTTATTCCAGTCTGCGGCTCTGTTCTTAGGCTTTGTTCTTTCTCCCTTTCTTGCTCTGCTGCTGCGTACCCTATCTCGAGTGATGGATGGGAGGAATCAGATCTCGTTCGTGGCAAGATTGAGCGAACAGGAGAGGTGGAACGGGCGTCGTTAACACTCACAGGTTATACAGCATGTCAGCCATGTTCCCTCGGTAGTGCAGAGCGTTTCTGTACGCCTTCTCCGCCTCCGCCATCTTGCCTTGGTTCTTTAGTACGTTCCCCAAGTTTCCCCAGGCTACAAGAGACACGTGTCAGTCAAAAGTTACATAAAGAAAAAGCACAATGTTGGTATTCACTTAAAAACTTAACGGTTATCACAGCTCTAATGGAAAAAATTGGTCAAATTAACTCTTTAAACCGCTCAGCTCTAATGGTAACTGGCGTCATCTCACCTTTTGCTGGATTCACATTAATCCCAGACTTGTACAGATTTTCCTCATTGCTCCAGTCTTTGTTTCTTTGAACAGTTCTGAGCCCGTTCAGCAGCACCAAGCCCACGCAGAGACACAACATCACTGCCTTGCAGCTTCTAGTCCTTAGTTTGACATACAAGCTTCTTGCGCCGGCAGAAACCAGTATGCAAAAGCCTATACTGGGAATGTAGAGTACTCTTTCTGCAATTACAAATCCCACATAAAAGAACAAGTTGGTGGCCGGGATGAAAGGCAACGCCAGGATGCCTAATGAAAACAGGACCAGGCTTTCTGTAGGAGGCAGGGATGTCTGTGGAGAACAGTGGTGGAGTCCAGCTGACCCGTTCAGGGTGGTCTTTGGCAAACCCTGGTCTGTGTTATGGTTTGCGTCAGGGGCATGGTAACCATTCCCATTTGTGATATATTTCCCATTTGTTACATGGGATTTCCCAGCGGTCTCCTTCTCTTTGGAAGCGGGACCTCGAAGGCCGAACAAAGCCAAAAGGATGAAACCGGCATAAAAGGCAACGGTGTGAAGGTTCCTCCAGTCGGCCAAAGACCTGACCAAGGGCACCGCGTCCATGGACCAGTCGAAACTGAGCTTGTCGGGGCAGAGAAGGAGCCAGGCGTTGGCGGCGGGCAGGTGGAGGAACGTCAGCGTTCGAGTGAGAAAATGTGGCGAGTCAGCTGCTGGGTTGTCAGAGTTGGAGAAGTTGGGAGGTTTATTTCCCATCCAGTAGAGACGGGCTGACAGCAGAATCACTCCCCAGGAGGCCAGGACGCCGAGACTCAGCAAAACGCTGATGTTCTTTTTCTGGAAGACACGGGGAAATAAAAGCTCAGATGAAAATGGATAAAATCAGCATTTAGGTCGAAGCCACAGAGTTCTGTCTGTGCTCCAAAGCACCTGAGGTATTCCACACTGAGCTACTTGCTCTTGATTTATGAAAAATCTTTGACTTTGAGTCACAGCAGAAATGGCCCAAGGAATTTATTTTTAGCCTCTGTGGACAGCAAGAGAAGATATAAATCTCTCCCATTGTGATAACAGATCTGAGTGTAAGTCTTTGTGCTCTGACATATAAATCCCCATTTTGCAATTAAAAACCTGACAAATTCCTTAACATATCAATTCATTGCTGCAATTTAGAAAAAAAACTAGGAAATAAGGCAATCTCTGAAATATGTTTGGTTGCTGCGCTGAGTTTAAACCACACTCAATTACAATTATATAGTTCTCCAGAAACAAAACAAAAAAGTGACAGACTGGTGAAAGAGACTTTTTGGGCAACGACCGTCACTTTCACTGAATGCAATCACATTAAATCAAGCATGTGTATGCTCAGCGTAGTGAAAGATTATTATTGAATTTCATATTTGGTTTGCCAATAAATTCTCCAGTGTCAAGGACGTTTTATGAAAGGATAACAAGGGAAAATCCCAGAGTCTAAAATGAAAGAGAAAGGAGAAATGAAAACACTTCAATAACTTTCCACATATTAGTAACCCACACACTCCGTTTTGACCGAGTTGTGGTCAACTTTGAAGTACGTTTGAGGCATAACTGCCGTGGCTGATCTGAAGCTTTTCTGGAAACTCTTGCCCGTCAGGGTTTACAGTAAATGTGACTGGTAATCAGCTTAGCACTTATAGTGTTGGTATGTTGGAGCTGTTTACATCTCATAAGAGCATTAATACCGTAGCATGATCGCCATTACGTCCTCTGTCACGCAACACCTTTCAGTGTGTTACCTGGAGGTAAAACTAAAAGGGCCTTTGCAGAAGTTTGAAAGTTTGAAATGGCATAAGCTGTGTCAGTAGTAGCAGTGATACGTCACACACTTGAATGAGAAATTGCTGCACAATCAGTTGTATAGATAAGTAAAAACTTGGACTGTGCAATGCATTGAATTTTGATTTAGATTTTGGCTCCAAAACTATCACAAAAATAGTGATTTCGACAAAAACCAGGGCTGAAAATTAATTGTGTGTGAGCAAAGACAAATTAATCAGCAAAAACCCTAAAGCAGGGGGCAGTCCTGGCTTGTGTTATGCTCTAGGAAAATGGCCTTCCTCGGTGCAATGAGTAAAATGGGTAATGTCGACTCAGAGCATCAGTCTCCTGCGGAGGATGAAGTTATGACAAACTCATCAGAAAGAATAAAAGACAAAACAGGGGTTAAAAGAAGGATAGGACAAATATACAGTCTTCAAAAGGGATGCTGTTGACTCAAAAGAGCCAGTGTTAAATAGTCCTATAGTATTGTTGAGGGCTAAATAATCCAGTTTAAGCCACTAAAATAAGTTTATGGTATTAAAGATCATAAGTCTATTTTACACAACAAGGGTTGTACTAAAAATTAAATCCACACGGTAACTTAACTTCTCTTGCTTTTAATCAATTTTATTTATGATTTTATTGTGATTTTTGCTATTTGTTGCTGCCTTTTACTACTTTTTGCACCATCTGTAATGCTCTTAATGTTTTATGTAAAGCCCTTTGAGTTGTCTTGCATAGGCAATGTGCTTTACAAATAAACCTGCATTGTGTAATCATATTAAATCATTGTCATTTAAATATTGACTAAAAATAATTGTGATTATGATGTTTTCCCCCCATAACTGAGCAGTAGAAACCTTGACTTCTCAATCTATCAAATCTGGTGTCGGACTTCTTCACTATTGTGTTTCCATTTGATCAGTTATCCTATGTTTAAGCACATTTTTTCCAAATCTAATGCAATTCAAACAACAATTAAACTCTCGACTCAACGTTATTTATAAAGCCCTTTAAAACAACCACAGCTGAAACAAAGTGCTGTACATTAATAAACAAAGCAACACAACGAAATAAAACCATTAACAGGGAAATAAATATAATTGCCAATTGTTTTTAAAACAATTTAAAAACAATAAAATAATTTAAATACTCATCTATATGGAAAAGACATTGACACAGACAACCTGGTACAGCTCAGTCCCGAATGTATTTATTCCCATTCCTCCCCCTCCTGATGGGCTAAACACAACATAACATACTGAGTTATGTTCAGAGATTCTGCTCACTTCTCATTTTCTAAACCCATTTATTCTTTTTCCAAGCACCGGTGTAATATGAACTCTATTTGAACCTGTCTTAGGGGAGCTGATGCCCTGTGCATGTACACAAATGAAGATACAACAAGTGATGTTTATACTGTGCAGTGTCAATGGCCAGCACAAGAGAAGTTCGCATGCCTGCGTCCTAGTTGTGTTGTCAGAAATGGCTTTGATCTAATTGATAATTATCTCAAATCTCCCATTATTTTCCAGCACACTTCTTGGTTTTTGTTTTTTTACTCCATCAAAGAAACTGCTAACTCTATAATCTGCCTCCCATTGTTCAAAGAAGAAATTAGTTGTGTCCTTTCCAGTGAGCATTCTCCAGTAAGCTCATATGTGCACCAAGAAGTAAAACACCTTAGAAAAAAAGAGGTTTACCACTGACTTGCATGACCTACTCGTGCCAGATTAGTGGTTCATTTCAATAGATCTGGGAGGCAAAAGCAAGTTCTCCAGAGAAGTCATTTAAAGTTGGCAGTATCTTTGCAGATAGTTCCAGAAAGCTACGTGTCAATAATTAGATGGAAAAGAGCCAGTTGTGGGAATTCAACATTTTTGAGGTAGTGAGGAAGTGACTGTGAAAGATATTGACTTAGAGGCTCAAAGGTGGCACATAAAGGATAATAGAGTGCCTTGTACACAAAAAGGGGGGATGTGGTTATTGATGGATGAACCCATATTGCCTGTCAAGAGAGGAAACTGTCTGCGAAATCCAATTCTGCTTGGTATTGGAAGATAAGCCTATTCCAGCAAGAGTTATTTGTGGCGTTTAGGTAAATGAGCTTCATTCTGCTCCGAGCTGCCTTATCTGTTTCAAAATCATTCTTTAATTGACTTTGCAATCAATCACACACACACACACACACGACTCCAGCTGCAAACTGGCTCTGCTCTTCATGGCTGGGAATTCACAAACTTACCAGCAACTGAATGGACTTTCACAGTCAGCCTAACATGAGCTTCCTAATTAGTCTGTTTTAGAGACAACAGGTTGGTTAAGCATGAAAGGGATTGGTCGATAGATTCGTTATCAATACTGCTTTAGGAGTAATTGGATCTCTCCACTCAGGAGTCTTATTGTCACTTAGGAATCGATCCTCCATAAACTTCCTATTTCTCTAGGAGTCAAATAATTTCATTCAAAAAAGCAGGTTTAATGGCTCTGAGAAGTTCATTTAACCTTTCTGTTCACTGCTGATTTAATGATTTTTTTTAAAATAATTCCAGCTTTACCCATAGGGTCAGGACCAGCCAAACTACTTGCTTTAGCAAATTTTGTTTTAAACTATAACATTTTCCACTTCTGCACTTCATGTAGGCACAAATAATCTTAAGGCCAATTTAACACTCCTTAAAATAAACAGTTTTGAATATATGGGCTAGAGTTTTGCAATTTCAGCTAAATATTCTAACTTTTTACATCCTGTTTCTGTTTGTTATCAAATCAAAAACTTAACAACTCTTCATATATAAAAAGCACACACTAATGAGTTTCAATGAGGTTTTTTTTTGGGATTAAATTTGTTTTGGTCCAACTTTTTGGAAGTGGTTCTAAAAAAGCCTGATTATTCTTCATGATATCTGCATATTATCCATGACGGATGGCTGGCTTAATCCTCAGCCAACTGTCAAAACTATCATCTTGTTCATAATCAAGCCTTTGAAGCCAAAAAGCTAGTCCACGTCTTACCATCGTATTCACTTTGGAACCTGTCCTGGAAATTCAGCATTCATTTTAAGGTCTTTCCCTTAAAACTTTTTGATCATTTGCAGTTTATTATCCACCTTCTCTCCTGAATTAACCCCTTCTCTTATTCTCTCCAGACAAAAACACGCAGGCTTTCATCTTTAAAATGTGCCATTCATTATTAGCCCCCATTTTATTAATCCCAGAAGTGTGTGGTCTTCCTGTTGACACTGCAGCATGCTGAATGTTTAAAGCATGTCAGAAGAACAGAGCTATGCCTGACTTCATACATTTACTGTTTAAAGCTGCTGTGGGATGATGCAACACAGCAGGGGTGCAGTCTTCCGGACTTTTCTTGTTAAAGTCACATCCAATTAAAACTCCTCATAACTCTTTCCAACATACTGATCTGATCATAGAACAGTTTCTTTTTAACTTCTTGTTTAAGAAGTTTGAATAAAAATCTTATCTTGTTTTCCTGTGTATGATTTGAAAACCATGTTAAATGGCCGTAGTGAACTTAGTAGATCCAAAATACTGACAAAACTAAGTAATATCTTCCACAGGCAAAGCCCTTCAGTGTTTTGGACATTGTTTCTACAACACATCCAGCATTGCTCACATTTGAGGAATTAACATTGACATGCGAAGTTGTGCTGAAAAGCACAGGGAGGCATGCATCCAGTTCTTTTTCCAGCACTCTAATGTGTTTTGGATTGTGCTGACTTGGCACAAGTCTGCCAAGTCATCAGACAGCAGGATGGCTAACACTGAAAAGGGATGACTTTGATAGAGTAACCCAATTACCCCCATAGCTATCTTCATGAACGCCGTGCTGCTGCTGGCTGAGACCTGTAATGAGTTGGGTCAAAGGTTGCACTTTGGCACGCCCTCCACGCAAATGGCTGATCAAAGAAAGGGTGCCATCTGGGTTAACATGATGTTTTAAGAGCTTCCTGTTTGAATAATGTAATGGCATAAGATTCAAAGGGAGGCTCTGTAAAACGCAGGGTTCCTTTAATGCTGCTGATGAGATGGCATGCATCAGATTTACTTTGCCAGCTGCAATTTTTATTTAGTTACCAAAAAGATTTCATTATTTTAAAGAAGCTGATATTATTGAAGTTTATTATAAGAAGCTTAAATGCACTTCAAGTATAATCTGGCCTCTTGTAACAAGCCTGTACATGTGATTTTAGGCTTAATGTGCATGTCCAGACCATTTGGACAAAATTCAAATAATTTACACAGAGCTACAGTGTCTCCAAAGGCTCTATACCAGTCAGATTTGCCATCTGTCTTGGTTTTTCCATATGAAATGCTAATCAGTATTGGTCTTACTCCAGCTGAGACGGTGTACCTAAAACTAACGGAGAAAAATGTAAGAATCCTATTTGCATTTTAGCTAACATTCTGCAAATAAACAAACATTTCAGAGCTAGAACACACAGCTAAGGTAGGTTTTATTACTTAAATGTACTCTCCTCTGCTACTTCATCCATACAGATTATTCAATTGTCTCCAGAGGAATTGGATCAAATCCACCTGTGTGGCCTTGATCTGTATCATAGACTGGGGAACTTCTTTCATTACAGATAAAATGATAATTTCAGGTATGTTAGCCAGCTGACACATGGTGAGAAAACATTTCCACAGACCACGCACTGATATAATTAGTCAAAAAGTGCATATAGTCACATTTCTAAGACATAAAAGGCCTTTACTCTAAGCCCTATAATGTAGATGCCAAACTTTGAGCTATAAGTAAAAACAGTCCCTTTTCTCACTCTCTCATGAAACAAAATCTTGTGCATGTAAAAGGATAAATGCATACCATCATATCTTCTGGTGTATATTTGGTCTGTCGTGCCATATTTTAGTTCTACTCATAAGCACAAAGGAAACTTGGCAGCAGCTAGTTTGCTTTGTGCAAGGCTTTCCTGATTGAATAAATAGGTACTCATGAATACAGCATATCATCGGTTTGAACATTTAAATTATTGTTGGATGTGTCAGTCATCAGCAACATCATTTGCAACCGACTGTCTATACAAAGAAGGAAGAAGGCAGGAGACGAGACACAGAACAAGGCATGGAAGCTCCTTTTGGAAGGTTAGTAGCCGATTAAAAGCTAATGATATTGACTCCCACAGTGAATACAAAAGCTGAGTACAACCGATGGCAAATTTCACATGACAACAGTAGTCTATGTTTTTTTGGACTAAAGATGTTACTAATCTTTAGTAACAGAATCTTTAATATCTTCTATCTTTTGCCTCTATAAATATGTTTCTGGGTTTCATAATAGAAGGCTTCAGACCTTAGTTTATCATTTTGTTTTGTTTGATGGTTCTTTGTGTTTGTGCACTGCAGATATAACCAAAACCAAGAACATTGGCTTTCATACAAAATGTGCATCCACTTAGGATAAAAGCTATTTAGAACATCAAAAAATTCTAATACAGTGATAAACAGCATTGGAAAAGATACTTAAAAACTTATTTTGAAATCACACTAATTTACTAACATGCCTGCTATACAGTCATTGTGTTGTCCTGCATGTTTAATCACTAATAGCTACAATTATGTTTTCATATACTTGCTGTTATTGTCAATGTTCTTTTTAAGTTTGTTTTCTTATAGGTGCTCTTGATGATTATCTGCTTTATTTTCTTACAGAGGCCTTTATTTGCAGGTGTAGCAGCTGCTTGTCCGGTTTTTCTGTTCCAGATCCTCTTCCCCTTCTCTCGTTCCCTCTGTCAGGTCCAGCATTAAGATGTAATTTAGAAATAACGAACACTCGAGTGTCAAGGGGAGCCTTATTTACACAAAGCATCATTTCATATGAATTACCTCCCCTATGAAGAAAATCTGTTCAGCGCCACACAGCAGCCAGATGACCATTTAATAAGCATTAAAAGAAATATATGATCAAATGAATAAATAAAAATGGAAATCTGACCAGAGGTGGACGTGTCTTGACTTTTAAA
>JBBBVU010000025.1:16980037-16992638 GCA_037177055.1 Atherinosoma microstoma
ATTAAAAGAAATATATGATCAAATGAATAAATAAAAATGGAAATCTGACCAGAGGTGGACGTGTCTTGACTTTTAAATTGGCCTTGGCAAAAGTAGCCAGTTTTGAATCGTGTTTAATTCCCAGAAACCACAAGTGGAAAAAAGGGTCCGGTCTGATTCTACACAGCAGAACCATCAGCTTTGGGTAAATTCTTTTAGAATGAGAATGAAACACAGAGCCTTATGAAGCATGGTTTAAACAAAGTTTTACAACAAATCAATACAGTTAAGATAATTAACCTAATAAGACATGAAACACTCGGGAGGATGAATACAAAACTGTGGTTGGCTTGCCATCATCCACAGGAACACCAGCTAAATAAAGTGCATTATGCTGAACTTGCATCAGAGAACATCATTTCACAGGCGAATGCGTCTGCTGCAGGATAATTGGCCCCACATTCATCAAGTCGTCAGCTGGTGACACTGAACTTTATCTGCATGTCTGCAGCACTCATTGGGACAAATGAGGAAGATTCATCCTCCGTACTCTAAGTGCAAACTAGTAAGGACACCATCAAATTCCCTCATTGTCCATGTGGCTCGGCTTAAACACAATCTCGTCTTTTTTTCTGGCTCCAGGTGCAGAACAGTGAGAGATTCAAATGAAGGTAAAAATATCTTATTTTTCTTTGAGGAAGTAGTTTACACTTCTCACCTTGAATTGAGAGCTTTTCATGCAGGACCTCAAGTGAAAAGGTGTAATGACTGACGTGTGTTTTCGTAAGGAACGCATAATTCCTTACGAAAAATAGCTCATCATTTAAACAAGCTCATCCAAACAGAATATATGTTGCATGACAGTTTAACAAAGCAGGCTTGGCAGAGACGTTTAGATTTTTCCCTAATACCAACGAAAACCAAACAAAACTGTTTTCCTGGGCCCTGTCTAATGCCCGGAGCCTCATTAATCATCACGTTTGTTTTTTGCCACTTTGTACATACCAAAAGTGCAATGAACAAGGACGTTATGTTCCTATTATCCTTGGATATTAGATATTCATTTTCTCAACAGACCGCAGTGCTAGCACCGCTCCTTCTTTTGTCTCTTTCACTTTCTAACTCCACCACCATCTTAACTTGTCTCATTTGAAATCTCATCTGAGTCTGATTAGAGGGTTAATAGAATGAGAAAGGGAGTGCTGGTGGGAACGCATCTGTCCTCTTTGTATGCTGCAGCGAATTTGCATTTCCCTATTAGAAGTCGGGTGATGCCATGTTGAGGATTTACCAGTCCTTGGGCGAAAAAAAATATAATAAAATTTGATTGAGCAGAAAATATAACCTCTGATGACTCTCCAATGCATGAACCACTGATTGTGTCTCAGTAGTGAAACACAAAAAAGTGACTCAAGCCCTCCATTCCCAAAGAATACTCAGGGCATTATGGGAGACGGGCTAACAAGAGATAAAGGAAAGGAAGTAAGAGCATAGTTTCCGTCTCTTTTGCTTAATCTGTCGCTCGATATCTCACTCCCTTTTGTTTTCCCAAGCGCCCCGAGATGTCTGGCTCATAATCGAGAAAATGATTGTCCCCATGGCTGCCCCAGTACGTAAAGAGCTCCCTGCCAAGATAATTGGGACTGGGGCAGTAGAGGAGGGCACTGCCAGAATGATAAATGAGCCAGATGTGCCAGCAGCAGTGGTGGGAGGTGCTGGAGGAGGGTGAGCACTGGGATCTGACAGGTTGCCACAGGGATACTGGCCAG
Source organism: Atherinosoma microstoma (assembly GCA_037177055.1). NCBI lineage: Eukaryota > Metazoa > Chordata > Actinopteri > Atheriniformes > Atherinidae > Atherinosoma > Atherinosoma microstoma. Next base: position 16,981,786 of record JBBBVU010000025.1, read on the forward strand.
GGCTATTGTGTCTGGGCAGAGGTGGAGGGTGCTGATGATGTTACCAATTCCACTGTGCGATGAATACAAGGAAATTGAACTTTCCATAAAGGCCTCTAAGAAGCACTGAGAAATCTGTCAGACCGAAATGTAACAGACCGAAACGAGTAGTTCCCGATGTCTGTCAGGTTGTGGTTTCATTTCCATGGCTGCAAATTCACTTTGTTTGTACAAGAAGAAAAACCCTGGAACACCTAAAACAGAGGTTAGGGTTTCATCAGTGAACAAAATTGTTCTCCAAAGCCATTTCTCTTTTTCTTGACTAATTCTTTTCCCCAGGCAATGCTTAAGTTATGATGGCATGATAGGGCCATGATAAATAAAAAAGGAAATAATCGCCATGTGTGAACATGCAGCATTCACAAATCAAACTACTGTTTATGACCAATAATTAAGAGAAAGTTGCGTCTCACTCTAAAACTACATGGGTAGTATCTAGCTAGCTAGCCATTAAGTATGGGCAATGTTCTCGTTTAGCACTTGGTCTTGACAATTTAGTATTAGAGATGGGCATTTCAAGCAAAAATACTATTCAAAATCACTGAGAATTTTTCGAACATTATTCAAACGCCCACCTCTGCTGGTGTTCGGTGTTGGCTAACACTGTGTTGCTAGCATTGTCCTGTACTCATGCCGTTGGTTTTCTATTTAGTCTTTTCGTCTTCATTTAAGCTTATAGTTAGCTTATTTAGGTAGGGCTAGCTTGGATGGCCGTTAGCCATCCCTTTAGTTAAGCTGCTATAGGCTTAGACAGCTGGGGGACATCCCATGATGCACTGAGCATTGCCAAAAACAATTTGAAAATCATTACCCATCACTATTTAGCATCACCACAATCTTCTGGTGTGGTTTTAAGTAGCAGCAGCTGTGAAACGATGACTCAGGACAATGTGAAAGACAGGTGTTGTATCTGTTGAGGTCTTGTAGTTGGGAAAGCATGTGTGTCTGAGTTACTCTTGCCAAGGAAAGCTTAAAAAAAAAATTGCATACTGTAACTCTTTCTGTCTCACCTTTCTGATCTCTCTGGACCACTCACTGTGAAAACTATCTGGTGGTAATCATCTTGTAGAATAAATACAAGAGAAGCTGCCTCACAGGTACGGTAAAGCTTCGCACCCTTGTAGACAGAACGTCTTTTCAAGATGTTTGTGACCTGCTGCTCAAGGTTACGCACGCTCAAAGCTAGCAGCAAACAAGGTATTTATAGGCGTTTCCACATGAAGAAACCTCTATAAAAAGACACTCTTGCACACTCAGACCCAGACTGTCCTTGCTCAGTAAACCCAAGGGGACTTTTTATCACGCTAGTTATGCATTTTACAAGGGTCATCATGTTGGCTGAGGAGCCGTTTCTCTAATCAAATGTGGACTGCCTGCGCGAGGAGGCTTTCCACTCGGATACAACTCCCCATAATCAGATGAGTCACTGCATCAAGGTTGTCCTCCTCAAATAACTTGCATTTGGAAGGAGAAAGCGGAGCCCTGCAGAGCTTGCCTGCAGTGGAAGCACATGGTGTGTAAGGGGGTGTGTCAACACTTGTGTGGTTTTTTTTAGGCAGTTTACTGGACAAATGAGCCAAATTATATACCTTACAAGTGTGTGTTTTTGTTTTTTCTGCACATATCTGTTGTCACCTTGTAATGAGAAAGCAAATCACCCAGAGAATAGCTTATTCTCCTCAACTTCTGTTTCCTTAGAGCACACACACACACACACAGCGGCTCAGATCCTAATTTAGATTTCCTTGCCTCAGTGTGTGTCTGTCTACTGCAGCAAATGCAAGTCGGTGGCAACTCTGCCAGGAAGTGGAAAACTTCCCTTTCCCATACATTGTCTTCCTGTTTAGCTGGATCAAATGAGCAAAGCTTATTTTTCGTGCACAGACTGTTGTTTCTGCACAAGCTAATAACTTTCCTGATTACTCCGCTAAATGAAAAGCAAACACAATTTACACACAAACAAAACCGTGTAAAGAAAACACATAAAAACTGAAGTTAATCCAACATACAGGAACAATTAACAGCTGGCTGGCTCTAGTTCGCCTTTTAGGAAAGGAAGAGGAAACACACACACACACACCAGGAGCATGCATTCATTTACCTTTCCTAACAGTAGGAGCAGTGCCTGGCGAAACCGGAGTCTGTGGAACACAAAGAGGTCGTACACTGCAGACACAGCCAGCACCGTCACCCCCTGCTCCTTCCACAGCATACTGGCAGCTGCACACCACAGGCTGCCCGCCATCCATCCCCAGCATCGGCTGGCCGAGCTGCCACCACATCCCCGACTCTGAAAGGCCGCAAGTGGGTCCCTCCGGAGTCCACAGTGTCTAACATAGCAGAGAAGAGACAGCAAGAAAAACAAAGCAGCGCCAACGTCCGCCCTCCCCACCACACCAGCCACCGCTTCAGTGTGCACTGGATGACAGGCAAAAAGCAGGCCCGCCAAGAGGCTCCAAAGTCCCCCACCCAGCAGCGGGCGGCTGAAGGTTGTGACGAGGGCGGTGACCAGGCCGTGCAGGAGAATGTTGAGCAGGTGGAAGCCCCAGGGGCGCAGGCCGTGCAGGGTGTAGTTGAAGCGGAAGGAGAGGCTGCAGAGGGGACGGAAGGATTTGTGGCTGCCGCTGTGAGTGAGCAGGGTCCCCCAGAAGTCGTCATACAGGATGTTGGTCCATGGAGTCTCGGGGAGGAGGTCCTGGTTGGTCTTGATGGCTCGGCTGAAACAAAAAAAGAAAAATAATGTTTCTTAACCGTGAAACTCAAAATCCTTTCACTATATAAACTGATATGAAAATTTGAAACACAGAGCTTAAAACTTCAATAATTGTATACGACAAAGTATTTGTGTGCATAATTTCCCCAAAAAGATCATTCATTTAACTCTTTTTTCATCTATTAATAAGTAAAATTTTAAACAAAAGCACAATAAGGATGCCTAATATAATAAACTGGCTGCAGAGTATTAATTAATTACGAAGACATGTGCACTGTCCCAGCATGTACACGTGTCACACGTACCTGCACGCACACACAGACACAAGGACAGGTGGTTTCACACCCCGAGGCTGCAGAACAGTCTCATAATTAGCGGATCATTACCGAACATTTGTACACACTCACAGAGAGCAACAAATGATGCCCTCGCGGGGACGGGGAATGATTAATTGGATGGCCGGAAGCTGCTTGGGACCGTCCTCCACCACCCTTTCTTTTGTTTTTTGGAAATTATCAGTGTGAGACACCGACTGGAAAAGCTGAAAATCTTTTGAGATTTTTATTTCCCTGACACTGCATAGTCTGCTGGAAGTGGGGGTTGGAGAGAATTTAAAAAAAACACACTAAACAAAGAAAAAGGGAAGTGATAACAAAAGGGTGCTTCCCCCATTCATTGTTAAGGAGTTTGACTTTTGAATAAATGTTTTATGCTTAAAAGACTGCTGGGAGAGCTTCTGTCTTACAATCGGTAAGATGATGCTTTGTAATTCACTTTTTGTTTTCTTTCAATACATTAACAGCCTTTCATGCCGGAGACAGTTTGTGTCCCTGAGCTGCTGAATGAACACAGACTTCAGGACTAGATATAAACTACCCCCAGGTGTAGACAATGCTGCCTGATGAGCAGACACACCACAATGATTTGCACCTGACATTTCAATGTGATTGCTTTTTGATTTAAAAGAAAAAGACTTTGTCTTTATTTATCCGTGCAATAGTAAGATTTAGACATTGAGCTGCGGAGTAGCAAATATAGTCAGTTTGTGGCAGGTATAAATGTTCTTCACTGCAGCCGATTTGATGGGAAATTGGCTGTTTAATGTGTTACTTGTAACATTAATAAAGGATCTGTTTTATTTATACTTGAACCTTTATAAATGTCAGTGTCACACCTGTGTTTACCTGTTATTTCATCAGATTAACTGCAATGAAAAAGGTCTACTACTTATCTTTTAGAAGAAATTGTGGACTGATGGTAGTGAAAATTAATTAAATTGTTTTACATTAATTTTATTTGTTTATTTTTATCCAATTTTATCTTGTTCCTTACTTTATTTTTATTTTATTCAAGGTTCATTACTGACCTTTAGCAGAAATTGTGTCCTGAAATTCATTTTAATTCAGGTTATATTCTGTTTCATTGCTTGTTGTTTTTATTACATTTTATATGTCTTTGACTTATTTTATTCATAATTTAGGTTTATTAGCAGAAATTGTCCTGAAGGTAATACAATTTTATTAAATGTATTAATATTTACTTTATCTTACTATGTGTGTCAATATTTGTCATTTTATTTTACCAGGCAACTCTTTTTTTTATGAAAGAAAAAAAACAAAGTACTTTAAGTTCCAGTCTCATGGAGAGAAAAAAGAACAGAAAATAAGTGACTTAAAAAAGAAAAAAACAGCTTTAAAGACAGAATCAGGATAATCCCTTACAGAAGCCATAAATCATGCAGAATTGAATAATACTACATGAAACTGCATAAATACAGAACCTAATGTTGAAAAATTAAATATTTTTTTTTTTCTTGAGGATATAAAACCTACTCGATGAATATATAAGTCCCAACAACAAAACAAGGTAAAAAATGTTTTCTTTTTTGAGAAAGCAGTGTTTATATATATATCATCTCCTTTCTAACTATTTCCTTAGAAATTGCATTGGAAAACCATAAATATGGGACAATTTAGACAGACAACAGAGCAGCTCACTCATGTTGTCTGAATCTGCTGATTTAAGCAAGAAGCTGAAGAAGGGGTAATATATTGACATGTCTGCAGAGAAGTGTTACAAACCATATTCCAACCTAAATAGAGAACCCTCTATACAAGTTTAAGACACTTCACAGTCAGGAAATAAGTTAAATCTAATGTAATGTCTCATAGTCTATATGAAGGGTTTAACATGATAAATGAAAACAAATAAAAATACCAAAGTTTAAATCAACATAAAAGTATAAAAGAAACAGAAGAAGACTGAGTCGCGCTGCAGAAACAGACCAGAAAAGGATAGAAAGTGTTAATTTACAGCGTACAGAAACTCAAAAGACACTCAAAACTACTGATGTGTGTGTTGATGAGCCAATTAAAAGCAGCTGAGGGAAAGACAATGAGCAACCGGAGCAGCTCGTCTTTTCCTCAGAGGGCAACAAAAAGCCAACGCCGAGGCTACACAGCTACATGAAACGTGCGTTGAGGCGTCAGCTTTGTTTTCCCAGGATTCGATCAAACTCTCTCAGGGTTTGATTAACATCGGCGACATTTCTTCCTTTGTCCACAGCCCAGCAGAGGACCCAAAAAAAAAAAAAAAAGACAGCGAAAAAGGGGGCCAGTCAGGGACTTCCTTTGTCTGGAGACTGTAACTCAGAGCTGAGTGCATAAAGAAAAAAGAGATGGATGGAGCTGCCAGTCCATGAGAGCAGACGAAGTGAAAGACTGACAGTAAAGCAGAAAATAAGAAGATAAAGAGCTTCACTATTAGCCTGTAGATTCTGTCAAAGCAATAACTGCTCAATGAATTAATGTAAGTGGGTTTTTTTGGGGGGGTTTTGTTTTGAAGTTTGTTTTTTTTCTTCCTACACGCCCACAGGCCTGTCATCGCATGAGCCCCATTTCCCAGGATTGTTCTGCCGGGAAAAAGCAAGTGTGTGTTTCTCAGGCTACAACACGCTAAAGTGGAACCCTTCCTAAGGACCCACACCATTACATCACTCAGTTTACAAACTTTCCTTCCTTCTCTGTAGATCCATTATTTCTGAGTACTCGGGATGCAAGAACAATAATCAGTGCTGAAAGTTTTATGAAGTATTTTGTGTGCAACGTCTTTTAAAAGTGCAGAAAATGAGCAGAAAACACCAAAACAGCAACCCATTCCTTGTCCCTTCAGGCATCAATTTAACACACGATCAAACCAGTACACAGCTTCATTCGCCCCCACCCAGATCCCTTGTGCCCCTTTTGCATGTGTCGGGTCTCAGTACTCTGTGGCAATAAATAATTAAAATATTCAAATCAGCGGCAACCACACATCTCCCTCTCTGCTACTGCCCAGCACCAGAGGATTAAAGGAATGCATTAGCTGTAAGGTTTTGGAAATGGGTCTGTGTGTATGAAGACTGAAGGGGCGAAGAAAAAAAAAAAACTGGTTACATGCGATGTGATGTGTTTGTGAGTGCGTGTGGAAAAGTGCGAGTGTGCGCTGATGGCTTCATTGAGGCCTGTCGCTGCAGCGGTGCAGATAGAGTGGCTTCCCGTAGCGACTGCTCTTACAGGAGCGGGGTCTTTTGTATTCAACCACCGTATGTGGGGCAGGCAGGCTGCAGGCTCTCTATTCACAATCTGTAAAGTACAGGACGGGTTTCGTCTTTTCAATTTCCTTTTTTTTTTCTTTTTTCAAATTTCCATCTCACTTCAGTGGGGGAGGTCCAATCTGAAAGAATATCCATCATCTGAGAAAAGACAGTAGACAGGATCTTTTTGTTTTTGTTCAAAATGGCCATTTGTGTTGGAGTGAGGTCTTCTTTCACCTGGCTGCTGCTTTAAGTTTGAGTATGTGCCTTTTCAATATGCAAATGAAAGCCCTTCACCGCCTCCCAGGCAGTGATCTCACCACCAGGGATTTGCTTTATCGTGGGCTGTGGCACATTATGTTACCCTTAGTGTAAAAATAAAAATGACATTTCTATTAATCAATAATTTGGTCTTTAAAAATGTCATTATTATGAATAAACATAAATTTAAATTTTTGCTTTTTCTTTTGCAGAAAATCCAAATGATTTTCTTCCAAATCCTAATAATTATATGAACTATTTTTCCACAACAAAGCCCCAAAAAAAGACCAAAAAAAAGATTTTAATCCCTTTCTCTACAAGGCCACTGTTTTTTAATTCAATCTTTTCATTATCTATGCAGATTAAAATATGCAGATGTTTCAATAATGTCAGTAGTGTTGGCTTGAGTTCTTTCCAACCTTTTCTCTAATGAGCAGAGTTAATTATCTCATCACCAGCACCTACAGAAAGGGAGCTGTTGTGTTACAGGGGGCCTTGGGAGCTGCCTCCCTGATGCTGCTTTTTACTGGAAACACTGGAAATGTTTCAGCTTGGAGGCTGGGTGATCAGTTTTCTGTTCAGGTTTTAGCATATTTGCAGTCTGGTGGTAATCAGAGCTGATGGAATCTCTCCCCAACACAAGCTAAACATGAAAACAATTTAATTGTAAAATTTAAAAGAAAAAAACTTTTAAAAGCTTTTTGTGTGTTAAATACAAAATGTAATATTTACCTGTTTGTCTTTTTACTGTCATGAGTCTGCAGAATTAAAACAAATAAAGATTTTCGTCAAAGAAACTTTTTATCCCAAGTTTGCAAGACCTTGCAAATGTTTCCCAGTCCAGTCCCTAATTCCCATATCTACACTGGCTGTTTAAGACCTAAACTAATCATTCACATGCCATTTAAAAACTTTAAAAAAAATGTGTTTATTGTGTGATTTCAAACCAAAATTCAGGAAACTTTAGTGCATTTTAGAGCTCCTCCTTCCCTTTTACATGCAATTTTTGTCCTCGTCAGGGCGGCAACTGTTGACGTCCACAAGACAAGTCACAAGTCCACATGGTCACATTGTACTGGGAGTGGAAATGCCATCAGTCTCTGCATCATTATAAGACAACTATGACTGAGGAAATATAACTATTGTACAGTTTTTTTTTTGCCATTTGTGAAAGTGCTACACATTTTCCATGGTCGAACATATGTATTTTGCCATCTGTCATGAGATCGTATTACATCCCCACCCAACTTCAACTTCAATGCTGCATTTGCTGTATCTTTGGAAGCAGGAAACCAGTTTGATCCTGCTTTTTGTTTAGCTACTTATAGCAATTTCTCATTATTAGTTATATAGTTCACTTAACTTAATAAATAAATGGGCTAATAATGCTCTATCAGGTCTTTGTCGAACCTGGGCCGGTTCAAAACATGACTCTTGACCAGATTTTGCCATGAATGAACAGCTGACAAGCATTTGGGAATAAATCTGCAGGGTGGATATTCCTCTATCAGTGTGGTGTGTGGTTGTCTGAGCCTGGTTTGTTGTATGTGCTTGTGGTTAGCACTAAGGCTATACACTGACAATATGGTGCTTTGAGGGTTCCTGAGTACTACTGATCTCTAAAGAGGCAGACCATGTGGGAAAGATCAGTGAAGTGGATTGAATGGTTCGTGCTGTTTGAACTGTGCCACAACTAAAAAGCTTGAATCAAACTGCCTCTAGTAAGTTTTGCAAACATCAGATTTCAGACGAGTGTATGCATTAACACACACTATACACTCCCATTATGGTCCAAGAGAATAAACCCACCATTAATTCAAATGTTTTTGTGGCATCTCCTAAAAAAAGATAACAAAATTAATCTCAATTCAAAACGCTTCACTTGAGTCTAATCTAAATATTTGGGCTCTCCTCCAGCCTGTCTGTCTGTAGTGTGAGCACTGGTCACTGAGCCTCGCTTACATAAACATCTGTAGTCTAAACTGCCATCCCTTTAACATAATCAGGATGGACTGAATCACAGATTTTTGTACCAGACTGCATCCTCTTTCTCCCTGATGGCACTAATGAGATGGATTAGCCAATCATTCTATAACTGCACTGTTAATGGACACAGGCTTGGATATTTTTTCATGGATATTATCACCTCTTGGTTCATTTTCTCTTTCACTTTTCATCCATTTGCTTCCATTATGCTACATTCATGCACTTCCCCATCTCCATTTAGTCTACCTTCATTACAGCTTTATATAAAGCTGGATTGATCTCCTCCAACCACATCATCATTGTCTCCCTGCTCCTCGCTCTCTCTCTCTCTCTCGCTCTCTACCATCAAATTCATGAACTATATCTGAACTGGTATTGGGCTTCAGTGCCGAGCCTTTTACAATACCCTCTTTCTAGCCAAGATCTATTAGACTTCCATCTACTTAATGAGCAAACTGAGTTCTAATTAAACATACAGACAGAAAGCAGCAGCAGACAGCTACATTCACACAATGCTAATCTTATGCTGGAGCACCACTGATGCTGCTGCCAGCTTTGTGCAGAACCATGATGCATGCACATAATTAAAACTCCTAATATTGCTGGACAAAAACAAATCCAAACCAGGACAGAAGGTGGAGGGTATCAATGCATAGCTGACAACTTTTACAAACCATCTGTTTGTGAGTGCTTTTCCCTCTGAAATAAGGTGAAATCTTAAGAGTGGGATGCTGTTCAGGATCAATGATTAGGAAAAATTGTTTGCTGGTTTATTCCACACCACATCGATTGATTCTGATCTCTTTTTACAAGCTGGACTTTTAGGCAAATTATAGTTTTAATAAAACTGATAGCATTGTTTGTCCTTAGCAAGTTTCTTCCCCTTGAAAATGTCACATTTGTGATATTTCAAGATTTTCATGCAGCCATTTTGATGCATAAATTGAAAATGTGCATCAAAACAGCTGGCTAGCATAAAGTAGCATAATGTAACTGTCTGACCTTAAAAATACGTGTTTCTGACTCATTTATTGTGACATTTATTGTGTGCATTTTTGCAGCAGTTGTTGCCCTGCTGAAAAATGCAGCCTGGAGCGTCATATTACTGCCGAGTTTCACCTTACGCACCGCATCATACGCCAACAACTGGATATCAACACACTGCCGTTTTGAATGCATATGACGGCTGATTCATCAAAGACAAACAAGCAGATATTATTGGAGGAAAAGAAATTAATCTGTGAAAGTAATGCGTTAGGTTGGGTGATGGGAGTGTTTGTGCACTGGGCAGCAACGTATATTATCTTGGGAATCGTGGCTCAAAACGTTTGAAAACCACTGGTCAACGGGATCCGGTTTGATTGGGCGCTGCACTTTACTTAAGCGGACCAAAGCCTTGACAACGCAGTCACAACATCTGCTCCCTAGGGGCGACATTCCCTAAAAAAACCACTGACCAAGAAGAAAGAAGAAGAAAATCCGACTTAATGATTGGCTCAGACCAATTCACCAATTCACCAAACAATGGAGCAACAATAAATTTATTCAAGCTTAGGGTTCTACTTCAAACTTAAAAAGTTTTTCATAAGTATCCATCCAGAAGGAGCAGCAGGAGAGGCAGCGCTTTAACACGTTCACTTGGAGGCAAATCATAGTGCAAGACCAAATGGTCAAGTGGACCATCGTTCACTTTGGTTCGCTCCAGTGTGAATGTGCGTTCCCATCACTCTAAACGAAGCATACTATCTGTGGAAGCAGATAAAGGTTCATTTAAAGCATAGCAAACAACACCAGTATGAATGCACCGTAGAGCTCAAAACTAGCAGACGGCCAAGCAACGGGTTGCTTCAGGATCCTTTTCAAGGATCAAACTGTATTTCTCTCACTGTCAATTCTGTCAAAACTGCAAACGGGAAGACAACAACGAATGAGGATTAACATCAAATGGGTCCGGAACATTTAAAAACATCACTGAAAATTTCAGTCCTCGGTTTAGATTTGTTTCTCTTATGCAGAAAACCGACAATTTATGACGCTTATGGTGACCAATTTCAGCCGAAAGACGAGCCCTGTTACCAATAAATTTCAAAAATTGATTTAAACATCCAGTTTCTGAGTATTAAAACTGATTTGCATCGGAAAAAAAGTGCTACTGCTTATTGATTTTATTTTTATTTGATTTCAGAACCACAGGCTGATCAAAGGGACTGTGTGTGTGTGTGTGTGTGTGTGTGTGTGTGTGTGTGTGTGTGTGTGTGTGTGTGTGTGTGTGTGTGTGTG
>JBBBVU010000025.1:16992738-17005474 GCA_037177055.1 Atherinosoma microstoma
GTGATGTGTTTAAGAGTTATGAGTGCTCTGCACGGCACTTAGTTCTGTGTGTGTGTGTGTGTGTGTGTGTGTGTGTGAGTAGGGGGGGTATCTGGAGCAGATCACCTCTGTGTTAATCCAATACTAACAGGATTAAATAGCGATTATGCCGTACAGTTTTCTCAGACATGTACAGAAGTCAGGGATCAACATGTCATCTGATAAATGGTTGCATATGTGCAGTGTATGACATTTGAGCTTTATTGTTTCATGTGGCGTTACAATAAAGCAACGCTCAGGACTTTGTTCAAAGCTAAAGCCACAACTGGTTCAGGACATAAATCCTATAGATTTTACCTGAGGGACCCCTTGTGAACCATACGAGCCAAATGAACATATGAAGATAGTGATCTGGTCCTTTTTATTATTATTTTATTAAATCCAAGAATACTTACTCATTCATCACATTGCGAGGTTGAACAGAAATGCATTAGGGCATTTATCTTGCTGGCTGGGCCGAAATAAATTATCCACTCACTGGTTGATTATCAGCTGCTACGATCTAGCCAGTGTGCAGCCACGGCATGACGACAGGCAATAAGGAGAAGGTGATGAAGATGAAAGAGTGAGACTTACAGGGGGGGAAGGAGACATCAGAACTCGGGTTATGATTTAATGTTCCCATCATTGTTCTTTCCATCTTCATAAACACACATCTCTTCTGCTCATTAAGTGATTGTGCTGCAGGAACAATGAAGTCATTCATGAAACATTTGTGTTTTTTCTGTACAAATCAACTCTTTGTATCTGTTTAGTTTGTATATATCTGGAGCTGACGGGTCAGGAAGTGATCATTAAGGGTGCGCTCAAACATCACACGTCATCCACACCGCCCGAAGAACAATACCCAAACCAGGAGTGGCACCGCTACTTTCCCACACTCTGTCCCACGCCGCAATGGCACGAATATGCGTGGAAAGGGAAAATGCATAAATGTCCAGATAGCATTCATAAAACTCTGTCACGCTGCCAGCAGCCTGGTTGTGAAAGATTTATGCTGAGCTTTGCAGAGCCTCTTCCTTCTTGCGGTGCTTAAGATGAATTTCGACGTTAGCTTGGCAGATTTTATGCCCCGCTCACATGCAATTACTTGTTTCTGTCCATTGAAACGTGTGAATGGTGATAAACTAGCCCGTCACATGGCTGGGCACTGATGACATGACAAAATGAGAGAAAACTGGCAAGATTTTCATGTGTTTTTATACATTATTGGGTATTAGATATAACCATGGGACACGGGATGAAGCTTGCTTTGTATTCAGAGTACTTAACCAGCTTCATTGATGAAAAACGGCCCACCCTGCTGCTCCCGGCAGTTTCCCCATGAATGCAGAGAAACTAGCTGGAAGGTTGAAATGCATTCATGCAAACTTGGATTAAAAAAAGTTTTTAATTTTTGCAGAAACTATAACTGTTGCTCCCAGATCTATGTATTTAATGCATGTCTGCTATGAAGAATTTTTCTGCTTATCGAGTGTTTATACTTAAGGGAATGTTTACTGGGTAAAGGTTACTGATGTACCTCCTGATTGTGGTGTGTGTGTGTGTGTGTGTGTGTGTATATATGCATATAGATATACAAAACTTGCATAAACATGTCAAAGAAAAAGGATAATCTGACTCAGTCTAATGTGTATTCTAATAAATACTAAAGCAAGAAACTCAAGTGACCCAAAAGAAGAAATGTTAGCAGTGCAAAGACGTACACGTACAATATAAACAGTGTGTTTTGAGACTTACACAAACATTTGTATTGCTGTCTGTATTTGTATATTTCACACTGGTAGTTATGGGAAATTTTCTAAACGGATTATTTGTTGTTGCAACTAGAAATTAATAGCCTAGCTGCTTGCAAAACTAACATAATATTTGACCCTAGCGTCTACATTAGTCATATAGTTAAGAAGGATTTTTATGTGAACCCCAACCATACAAAAACATTGTAATTGCTGCTGCTCCCAGTGGGAATGGAGCAGGATACAAGTACAAACAAAATGCATGGGGTCATAATTCCTCAGTTTTCATAAAAGACTGGAATCTTATGCAATTAAAATGAAAAGGTGCCAAGAGTGTATCGGCAATTTACTCAAATGTATTTACTTACATGCCAAGAATACATATTCATAATGTCTTATGTTTCTTAATGCAAAAAATAATGACTAATGCTATCAAAAGGCGAAAAAAGGGAGTTTTTTTTTGTTTTTTTCAATTAAGTATTTATAGATTTAATTGCTCAAAAGATGACACTCGGGCCAAACAGGTCATCACACAGCTGATTAAGAAAGTCTCCCCTACATCCTCAGTCTATCCCTGCCAGACAGTCGGGGCGAGCAGATTTCTTCCGGGGGCTCTCGGCTTCAAAGAAGGAGAAACAGTCTGAGCTAAACATCAGGAAGTTGGCCGCCTCTCTTTTTGTCAGGCTTTCATGTCCACTGTGAAGCTGCTTCCTGATTAGCCAAATAGCTAACTAGACTGGGGCCAACTTGCTGTAGTTAAAAGGAAAGTGTGCTGGCCACAGAAAGAGGCCTTAAACACAAACTGAGATGTAAACAGATAAAGTCAGTGATATGTAGGCCTCTTTTTTAAGCAAATATCAAGCACCAAACTTTTATGAAGGCTTGACGAGAGTAGAAAAAGAGCACGGCTAATCACCACCAAATTACCGGAGGAAGGGAACCTTCCCAAAACTGTATGCCTGGACCAGTACCAGTCATTTAGATGAACAGGTATCCAGGGTAAGTTGAGACAGAATGATATGAGAAGTGAAAGAAACCCCTCACCGAATCAGTTCATAAGAGAATAAAACAATTTGATGAACCTTAGATGCAAAGATATATGATCCTCAGCATTGGCTAAATCACTCTGAGATAAGTCTCTGCAAGGGTAATAAGAAGTAAGCCATCATGAAGGGAGTTCTGATACTGTGATTCACCATGGTAACGGATAAAAGGGAAAAACCATGGAGTTTCAATCAAATGGTGCTAAAAATATAAAATTGTGACTATACAAACCGTAACATTCATGTTAAAAATAACAGCAGTAAGGTGATATTTGAATATCAAAGCTGGAATCCTCTGAGAATTGAACCCTATATATAATATTTGCTATTTTCATATATTCATTCAGCTGATGGGATGAAAAATGCAGGTGACAGCGGCTGAAAAATGAACCTCAGATAGTGAAATCTTTTGGTTTGAATTGATTTAAAAAGTGTTTATCTCACATGTAGATATATTTTCCTGCAGCATTATTCGACTATGCAACTTATACGACTGATCATACAGATTACTGTAGGTTACCATGGTAACTGCAGGTTACTGTAGGCTTTGTGGTAACAGGGTCAATTTACACTCAACCTGCTGTCTTCATGTTAGGTACTCCATACATGGTGGGTGGATAAGGGACTGCAGATGGAAGCTAGTTGGGGGCTAAATCTGGAACAATCCATCTTTTCTCTTCTGAGATGAATGTTTCTGTGAAAATAAAATAAACAAACAGAAAAACAAACGAGTAAACTCTTAATGTTTTGCACGATCAAATGGATGTAATATGTAGTTAAAAACCTTAGCAAACCAACCTTTATATTGCCTTTCTACTGTGGTGGTTAAAAAAAACAATCATCTGCATTTCATCGGGCTAATTGCAGAGCCTTTATGTCCATCTAATTGACTGATTGATCGCTTCCCATTAGGTGGTCACACAAAATTCAAGGTGATCTGAAACATTGCCACCACTGCCAATTCAGCTGAAAAGGACTGAGGCCTAGCTTGGTGCAGTATTTCCTGAGTGATGGTGTCAATAAAAGGCTCTGATGAGTCCCCGGCCTGCTAAATCAATTGCTAATAAAGCAAATGCTTTACTTTCCCTCAGGGCGTAGGGTTGGTGGGGATGCCTTGGTATGGATTTAAAGGGGTGAAACCTCATGATAACTTATTGTCCAGCTGCAGCAGCATTGACGGTTGTTTATGGCTGGCTGAGAATAATGCACAAAAAAAAACAGAGTGAATTCAACCAAATAGAAATAAAAGAGAAAAGTCACTTAAGAGGTTTCACCCCTTCACGAACACTCCAAAGACCACCAGGAACCTGTGAAAAAAGGCTGTTTTTATCCCCCACACATAAAGTTGGGAACCCTTGGTGTTACATTTATAGGTTTTGAGAAGTCTCACTCAATAAATACCCCTTTTACCAAGAGAACCTCAATTATAGTTCATTTAAATGCAGAAATTTCCAGGAGCGCTGGATGCTGAGACTATTAGAATTTTAAAAATCCTTGGCTTTCCCACACGTCCAGCACTTATCAGTGAACAGTGGCCAACTTTAGCACCCTCCATCCATCCATCCCCACTGACAGTAAAATCCAGCCAGAACAACCTCCGGCATGTTACAAAAAAACAAATGAGAAGCCAATCAGTTCTCAATTTTCCATGTAGCACGGCCTTGACAGTTAATTACAGTGTCTGACTGTAGACGGGTAATTACAAGTCGCCTGCGTCCACGGTGATAAATGTGACGCTTGATTAAGAATGGTCGGAGAAACAATAAATAAATCATGGCTGTGTACAGGTTGGAGGGATATGATTTTAAATGCCAGACAGATTAAACCTTGTTGCTTCCACTGGAATTTACACCATTTCACCTGGGTGTTCATTCGCTGCTTTGTCTCCTGTCGTGCTCTAATTAACAACAAGACAGACATTTTTTATTTACATTTTATTTTATTCTATTTTATTCACACACAAACTGTGAAGATGTGAGACGATGTGAAGAGTTTTTGGATGCAATTACACCACTATATGCCACACATATTTAGTCGTTTACTTTTAAAATAATCATAAACTAATATCCCCAGGCATGCTTAAAGGGTCTGATCTAATAAAGGCAACTGTTTCACCTCAATGGTGTCTTTCTTTTGGCTCCAGATAGGATTTATCTTTCCTTTTCGTCCCACCTCCTTAATTAATTTCTACCTTCTACTTCTGCAATCAATTCCACTGGCCTAGTTCCAAAGTGGCTGCAAGTGTTGTCACAGTGACCTATAAAAACGTGCTCCTCCAACCACCTAAACCCATCATTGTGGACCCCCCTCTCTCCTTACACACTTGAATCAAAATGGGGTTCTCAAACATTGGGACAAATACAGTGCCTGGAATTGATTTTTTTTTCTTTCTTTTTTTTTCTACTTAAATCTACAGGGAATACACGTTGATAGGTCATGTAAAGTGATGGCTAAAAAAGGACTGCCAACGTTCTCAGCTCAGTTGCAGCTGTTTAATTTGCATGCACATATGCTAGAATCCACCCTCTCACATGCAGAGCACCAGGTGGATGCAAGCAACAATAGGCTCTCAAGAGTGTTGCAGACCTATGCTATTATCAGGAGTCAACAGCATGGCAGACCATAGCAAGCTGAGACTACTACTTTACTTTGCCAAGGAAAAAGTTCCTCTTCAGTGAGACTGTTAAGTACTAAATTGTGTTGGTATACTTTTGGTAGAAGCTAAGAAGTGAAAAAAAAAAAAAGCCTTTTGCTCACTTTTAATCTGCTGCTGAGTTAATAATAAGGACAAGTTTAATTGTTGATGACAAATTATGGAGCCAGTGGATGGTCTGAGTGCTGCAAGTGCTGCCAGGAGAGCAGCTGGAGAAACAAAGAAGCATTCTCTTTTCCCTCAAAAGCTTTCTGTCTCTGATTAGAAAAAGGAAAAAAAAAAAAAACTACTTTAATGCCTCACCAGAATTAGTTTGTAATCCGATCACAAACTTTAAAAAATGCAGCTATTTTGAGAATGTAAAGGATTTGAGTCCATTGATTGTTTGTACAGATTGGGACGGTGAAACTTTTTTTTTGTTTCGACAGCTTTCAGATTCATATGCAACATTTGTAATGGCCAAGTAGCCACACTAACAGACCGTACAGAGCTGTATCCAATCCAGAATAGGCCCTCCTTTCTTCTGCCGTGACCAGTTGTTGCATTCCAGCATTAGCTAAAAAGAAGCAGCAGTTAAAGAGGGGTACCACAGGGGCCAACCCAAGCTAAATCAGTCTTCTTTTCAAGGACCTGTGCTAATTATCTGAGATCTTTTCAAATTCTGATCTCTGATCTGTTAAACATGGCTGGTACAACAAAACTATTTGCCTTAATATAACATGGAACCAATGAAGTCGTACCCAAAAAAAGCAAACCCGACCCATTTGACCCTTAACTTAGACAAATCTGTCTAAAGTAGTTTGAAAGTACTTTAGGAAAAAGCCATTTTTATCCATGTCTGAAACACCTTTAGTCATGCAAATTATATCACAGAAGTCATGAAAACAGCTGAAAAATCACCAAAATCAAGTGTTCATTCTAAACTATCGTAAATACAGAAGGGAAATCCAATATGAAACCATAAAACGCACAGTATAAGATCATAAAAATACCACAATCCTGTCTGAGATGGAGCGAAGAAACTTGCAGAAATGTCATAAAACTATGTCTCTGCATGTGTATGAAATACTGGGTAACAAGTGATTAGGACCAAATTTTTCTTTTAGTTTTTCCATGCAAACATAAAAGAGAAAGGACAGATTATGGAAAGAAATTGAACACTACAAAGGACTGAGATGAAGCTTAGCTCAAAGGAAAAATTGCACAACAAGTTAGCAGACCATCCTAGCTCTTCACATGAAGAGTGAAAACAGGTGGAAAATAATCTGGTTCTGTCTGAAAGAGATCAATTCTGCCAAAAAACACATCTGAAATTTCATTATGAAACTTTAGATTTCTTGTACAGGCACAATTTTCCGAAAGATCCCAGATTTTCTCCAGTTTATGTTGCTTCAGACTGAACATGCTACTTGGTGGTCCCTGTTAGCAAACTCAGCTAAGTTAGCCATGAGCTGTTCTTTTCAAACTGCCACTAAATTAATCAACACAACTCCAACTTTAATCTATTAGTTTAGCTAAAAGGGTTAAGATAGGGGGAAAAAAGAAAAATATAACAGATTCATTTTCAGTCCCCATAACAACTCCCTAACAGCTTTCATGAGGAGACTTTGGCTTATCTTACGAACAAAAACTATAAGTATTTACAGGCCTTTGTGGTGAGCTCTAACTTAACAACATTACTGTTCCTTTGCATGTTCCTTCAGCTCACATTAACACGAGACATAAGGACTGAACACCATGGATACTGAACATATTTCAGGCAGGAGGCAGCATGTCAGAGTATTGATGCAGTTCAAGCTCAGAGTTTTAAAAAAAATGGACATTGTCCTTATTTAAAGGACAACAGTTTACAATTCAGATAGAGTCTACTTGATCTAAAGAATATAACAAGAAACTAAATGAGTAACTGTGAGGAAGACGACCTGAGTGGTGAAGTACATTTCCTCCAAAATGTCCCAGAAATCAATAATAGCTTTGCCACAGCTCATCGTGAAAGCACCACCATCCTTCTTGTAGCCACTGATCCATGAATATCAAAATTGCACAAATGGAAGAAAAATATGGTGATAGGTTTTTCTGAAAAACACTATTATCAAATGCAGATTGCATTAGTTCTCTGCAGTCCAAGCTGCAAGGTTTACTTAAAGAGCAATTACCATATCTCCAGCAGACTCAAAGAACCTGCATCGTGAGGCGGGCTGCACAGATTTATGGGTTTCACATCCTCTCTGAGAGATTGCTGAGCTGATGATTGAATAGTTCTTTTAGGCGCTTTACAACAGGAAAATTGACTAGATCCACAGACCATGCCTATATGTTGAAACAGGAAAACACAACCCAACTATAGCATAAAGATTCATTTTAAACCACAATAGCAAGTGCCTTCCTCAGTTATCACACCATCTCTCTTCCGGTTACAACTTGTGTCATCACTCCTCCAAATAGCCTTCTATTGTATCACAATGTTAGTACAGCTAAACAACACAGCTAAACCTCTACACATCCCCTATCTGTATTATCTGGTCTGGTATTCTACTTATAGTGGCTTATCGTGAGGAAACAGGAAACGGAGGAAGGTTATCTCCATCGGCAGAGTACATCAAGTGGATGGGAACGATACGGCCCTGCTATATTGCTTCTAAATCCAGCAAGTGTGAACAGGGAGTGGATGGATAACAAAGCCTGTCTAAAACCCCCTCAATACGTTTTCACGCTGATCTCACGAAGGATCTGCTTCAGAAAAATCTCTGAACACTTCCTAAGAAATGCGCTGACAGCAAACAGCTGTAACACACATGAACCTCCAGAGTGATCATTTCACTGTCGCTTCATCTCGACACCAAAAGCTATAACCGTACCTCAGAGTAAAGGTAGCAGGGCTGTCATATGATCCCTCCCTGAGCCTTAAATACCTCTAGCCCTCACACCGGCTCCCACACTTTCTCCCCCCCCACTCTTAGATTTTTTATGAGGTGAAAATCACAAACTGATTTCTCCTTGTGCACACACCGTGTATTCTGCAGCTGGCTCTGTTCTGACCCAGAAGTCTTTATGCATATTAGTATATTTTACTAGCCGGGGTAGCCATGCATGAAGATGGAGAGAGTTTGCGTGGTGCTCAGCTCGGGTTCAGTGCCAAGGTTGCCAAGCTAATGAATCTATTGGTTTTGTGAGGCACTTGGCTCTCAGAATAATAATTAAGGCACAGCAGAGTCTCAGCAGCCCATGCTGAGATGAATAGGAGTTTCAGCACAGCTCCAATAGCATAAGGATTTTTTGCCGTCATATTCAAGGTATTTGCCTCACCAAGCAGTTTGAAAACAATTCTCACTATTTTCAGGAGCAGTTTCACAATTTGGCTTGATGCATGAGGTAATTATGAGGGAGGATTTACTGCTTAAGCTATCGATAACAGCAGCTTTAAATATGCCTAAACTTTGTGTGCGGGCTTTATTAGTGCCGAATTTCAAAACAAAAGAGGTTGTAGGCTGTGTGATAAATGCTTTACACAGCTACCGTCCACCAAGATTGGTTTGAATTTTTGCTGCTGTCTTTCTGTGTGGAGTGTGCAAATTCTTGAGCCAGTAGGACACATCCAACATGCTTTTTCACTTTTTTACTAGGAGTGAGTTGATGAAGACGGAAATCAGATAAACAGATAAAAAGAACTACATTTCCATAAACTGAGGCGTTAATCAAAAATCTAGAAGCAATGAAGATCGAAGAGCATTTGATCATCTTTTTTGCATAAAATTGCAACCCACATTAAGTTGATCCCATGAGACCACATGGTTGTCTGCAAATCTTTGCAGATAAAAAGCCAGTTTATTTAAGAAAAGGCCCAGCTCCTATTTGTCAGCATCATGTATTTGCTTTTATCTTTATGTGAAGCTCTGTTTGGATAATGATATGAAGTGGTTGGTACACTTGCCGCTGATCTTATTATTCTCTATTTTCAAAATTAAGTTGCAAAGTCACTTGTTATGGTGTCTGGTATTCTTTTTTTTTCTTTTCTTTTTTTTACCCACCTTGTCCTGTCCAGCATCATAGCAAGCAGAAAAATTTGCTCTGAGAAAGGGGAGCTTGATGGATATAAAATAATGTGGATGTAAGGCTCCCCTTGATTCTTAAGCATTATTCTTTATTTCAAAATTTGGTTATAGCTAAATTAAAAGTTAATATTGGACCTTACAGGGGGGACAAAAGAAGGGGGTGAGAAGACAAGAGAAAGGAGACAAAGATATAGATGATAGAAAAGAACAGCAACAACTGTACAATCACCAAACAACCAGCTGCTACACCCATAAAGAAACTTAACAGGAAACATCCTACAGCCTCAGTAAGAAAACGAAGTAGAAAAGCATCAAGAGCACCTAGGGGGAAGACAAATAACAAACTGCACTACAAGGAGGTGGCACTGGACCGACTGTAGGGACATCTGAATGCCATGAATTACCCCAGGGATATGGGATTCTTGCAGTGATGGCCAAAAGTTGAAGACACTTAAGATGGGTAGGGCTGGGGTAATCTGTTTAAGAATGACCAAACTCTGATACTAACATTTAGAACTCTTACAGGTGGAAAGTTTAAAATTCTTCCCAAAAGCAGAACACACTTAATACTGAATTAAGTTTGAAAAGGAAGATCTAAAGATTTCATACTGCAGTTTATATTAATTTTGCATAAAGTCTCAAAGCAGGTGGAAGCTGGGAGATTCTGTCTGGAAATAATAAAAAAAATAAACATTATGTGCTATTTGTCTTCTTATATAATTTGTTTCAATGTAAGAAAAAACACTTCCTTGCAAAAAAGGAAAAGAAAACCAGCACAACTTTGTCAGATGTTCTCCCCCAACCATCATCTCACCTACCAAAGTCTTCCACAAAATCAAAAACAAAAAACCTCTACACACAGCTCAAATATCACACTGACCACAAAGCTGAAGGCTGAGCCTGATCCATCTACCTGATCATTTACACTGCCAACCACTGACAGCCTCAGCATCACCAGGGGAAGCCTGTCAGTGGTCGGTGCACATGAAAAACAATCCTACATCCAGAAACTTCTTTCTGAGCAACTGGCTGCTGAATGTCAGAACCTCCTTTTTTCACAGTCAGGTCTGATGCTGTGTAGTGAAAAATGAGTGCTTTGTCAAGTGTGGCATGTTTGACTTTCTGTTCTGACAGCTGTTCTAGACTAAAGAGAAAAAAACTGTAGTCACTGAAAGATGATACTCGATGGTTATCGATTACAAAAGACAGAAAGAGTAACTGCTCACGATCCGTGTGATCCCCAGCTTGGGTTTGGTTTTGTATTACGCCACAACTGCTGTAGGTTGTTTTTAAAAGTCCACCTTGTAGTTTAAAGGGAGAAAGTGGATGCCGGCTTCTAAGTGTAATCCAATGCCACAAAAAGCATCTTGCTTTCAAAGTCACTTTTAGTGCACTGTGGTGGAAATTCAAGCCCATGCTGCTGAACACAATTATGAAGGGTCTCAGTAAAGGAAGAAAACAAGATAAACAAGCATACAGTTGGCCAGATTCAAATTTTGTTTTCACCTCTTTATCTGATTTCATCTTAAATCTACATCACAAATCTATGGCTTTGGAATGTGTACGTTACACAGAGCTGGCAAACTTCTAAGTCCTGTTGTCTGTAGATACGAGTGTTTAAGGACACACATATGGTGAGTATACAGGGAGGGTCATGACTGAGGTTTGGCGGCTGTGTTTTGGCAGGCTGGCGAGGCGACTGCGGCCTGCGGAGCACAAGGGCCAGCCAAAGGTTAGCAGCCACCTCAACCAGCCTCATGTGTCACTGAGATCTAAGAGGACAAGCAGGGACAACCTAAAAATAAACAAACCCATTGCTTCTATGTCTGAGTGGCGGGACCGAGGCAAGACTGGTACTATGCATTACACTCGTATATGACACCCTATTAAACTGACTTCTAAAAGGAGAAAGAAAATCATTAAAGCTGTCAAACTATGGCGTAAACTAACAATTATTTTTATTACTGATTAGTTCCTTACACTCTAACACCTAAAGGCATTTAGTTTATTAGCGTGTAATTAAAAGGGCATTTTTTTTAATGATCAGTATTGGGTTGACTGTGTACACCTCAGCTCCCATCTTTGTTGTTTAAAGTCGCTCATTAGCACATGGCTAATTAGCATATCCATTCAGAGGAACATTGCAGATGCTATTTCTCGCTATGTCACTGATAATACACACAGCACTCCTTTTCCTCACAAGTAAAACAACAACAACTCACCAATGTCACTGAATGTGGAAGACACAAAGGACTAACAGGAGTTAGCAACCAAGAAGCATTTACCAGTGAAGAGTGTAATGGTAGCTCAGTTAAATTCAATGTAGTTACGGCTCAAAGGACTGAATTTAACAAAATTACAGAAAATGTCATTTAATATCATATACTAAGTTATACTAAGTTTAATTTGGATAGTCTAGAAAAAGAAAAAACTTAATTTTATTTACATTGTTTGACAAAAACTGGGTTTTTATGATGCACTTTAAAGAAGTGTAAAAAGCTTTCCCTAATTTTTATTCATTTTTACATGTTTTTTATTTTTTATCAATAACCTAACTGTACTTTATAACTATGTGCTGTAGGGAAATGTAAGTATCAGACTGGGTTTGGTATCAGTTGATACTCAGAATTAATAAATGACTCTGTTTAATATCGAGAAGGGGGAAAAAATTTCAAATTCAAGTTGAGATCAGATGTTAAGCTGCACTTAATGAATATTCTGTAACAGAGCACAACATTTAAAAAAAAAAACAGTGTGTAATGGGTTGAATGTAAAACATAAAGTTTTACATTGTAAACCTTGAAGAGTCAACGCTGACAAAGAGTTAGCAGTTTTGGATTTCTTTACATCATAAGCCTTATGTAATGATAAAGAGAGAAAGAAAAAAAAAGACTATCGTTCTAATGACAGTTTAGTAACTCACCTCCTCCACCCCTTATTCAAATAGAAGCTGATGTTGATGTTGATTTCATTATAGATTCAATTGAAGCAAGAAGGCTGTTTTCTTCATAAAATTGGCATCACTGGTAATTTGTGCAAGCTGTTTTGACTTAAAGTTGGGTTTCAAAACTGAATAACTGCAACTGAGTACTCCAAAAAAAAAGTGCATGTGAACTCTTTGATAGATCTATCAGCCGTGTAGAAAATGAGAAGCATCAAAGAGAGAAACTTAAAACCACCTACAATCAAGTATTTTTATAGCTCAACCCAAGA